>PVKA01015862.1:0-49128 GCA_004027165.1 Ctenomys sociabilis
TGATCTATTTTTTTTTTTTTTCAGATTGAATTCTTTTTTTTTTTTAATCAATTTTATTGAGAAACAAATAGCAATGAGACAGTTTCAAAACCAATTAGGACAGTTTCAATAATTAATACATTGCTTATTGTTGTCTTCAGAGTGGTTATTTGTAGTACAAGATGAAGACATGATATCCTGTCCAAACACTATTAGTGGGGCCAGGGAGGTGGCTCAGTGGAATAAGCGCTTCCCTGGCAAGCACAAGGGCCTGAGTTCAATACCTAGATCCGCCAAAAAAAAAAAAAAAAAAGTTGACAAACACTATTAGCATAACTCTTTCTTCTCATTGATTTAAGAGAAAGTAGCTGTATATCTATCTTAACTATTTTGTATACACAGATACAAAATGGTCCTTCAATTGTATCTCCTTTTTTTTGTTTAGTTTTGTCAGAGATGGGTATTCCTTTGTCATTTAAATATTATAGGTATGTGAATTCAGCAAAATAATCCAATATTATGAGTGTGATCTAGTATTGAGACCCTGAACATCCTGTAGACCCTTCCCCCCAAAATAATAATTTCTTTTTTTCTAAATCATTTATGTATTTGGTAGAGGATCTCAATACACAGGTCAGTCTTGTATCCCCAGTGCTGGGATTCCCAGCTGGCTGAGCATGCCCCTGAGTGGGTTCAGCAACGTATTTGGTGATTGAAGCTGGTTCAGTGTGCTTGCCAGGCACCAGGCAGGCACTTAGCCCACCAAGCTATCTCCCCAGCCCAATAATAATTTCTTGAATAAGCCTACTTGAACCTACACATTTGGGGAACATGATTCAGAAACGGCTTTTTGAGAGCCTATGCTCAATCTACTGAAAGTGTTTAAAAAATATTTCTTTGAGAGATGCATCCTGGTTCTCTGGTCACATTCTTTTAAGCAGCCTGTTTTCTGCGCTGGCATCTCTAGGGCTTGTAGAGATGCTTTTGGGAAACAGTCTCCACTCCCTTAAAGATGGGGCAGTTGAGTGGGGGCACTCTGGTTTTCATCAAGAAAACCAGTTTTCCTTTTTATAATTTGTGTTTGTACTTCAGTACTCACAGTATATTGAAAATCAGTTCTAAAAAGTTATTGTGAATTTCAGACAATGGTAGTATTATTAAAGTAAGTGATTAGGCTACATAGAGAGGTATATTTGCTTGAGTGTATGAATGTTGAAGTTCTTACTAAAATCGGTATTGTATAGAAGTTCTAGTATTAATCAGATTAAATAAGATGCTATCTAATCTTCTTATAAGGTGTTCCTATGGATGTTTTGCAATGTTTCTCAAAGTATTATTAGAGTACTTGTTAAAAATACACATTAAAAATTCAAATTACTTTTCAAATTACTGAGTTGGGAGCTCGGTGGTAGGGGCATTTTGCATGAGTGAAACCCTGTGTTCTGTTCTCAGCAGCTAAAACAATTTATTGGTGTGATATACTTCAGTAAACTTATACTTTAAAATTGTAGCAAAATACATATGACATGAAATTTACCATTCTAATCCATTTTTGTATGTGTAGTTCAGTGAGATAAACTACGTTCGTATTATTGTGCAATCATCACCAGCACCCCTTACTAGAACTCTTTGCAGCATGGAAAACTGGAACTTATACATGTTAGACAGTAACGCTTTCTTCCTGCCTCTATTCCCTGTCAATCAACATTCTGCTTTTGGTTTTTATGAGTATAACTACTTTACCTCACATAGTAGTTTTCTTTGGCTGGCTTCTTTGACTTAGCATGTCTTTAAGGTTCATGCATGTTGTATCATATGTCAGAATTTCCTTCTCAAAAGCTGAATAATGTTTCTTTGTAAATATGTCTCATTTTGTTTATCTTGTTTCTACTCTGCCTGTTATGAATAATGCTGCTGTGAATATGGGTATATAAATAACTCTTTTGAGTCCTTGCTTTCACTTTTTCTATGTAGTATTTGTAAGTAGAATTGCTAGATTGTGAAGTAATTCTGTTTAGATTTTTAAAAAAGTATTAGTACATGTTTGCAATATATGCGTTTTTACAGTAATCTTGGGTGGTTGGTACAGGTACATAATATAGCTTCTTTCCTCCTCTAATTCTCTTCCCTCTTGTCATTTTTGTTGATATTAATCTTGGGTCATGCTAGGCATATAAAGTCCACATTCATTGAGGTCATTAGGGTCTTGTACCTCATACATCTTTACTCTACCTATTTTTCCATTTCTTCTTCCTGCCCTAGTCCCCTGAACTCCTTCCTGTGTGCAAGATATCCAGCTTCTTGTTTCCTTCTATCCTTCTTTTATTTTTCTCTTAGTTTGTATCTTATCTTACTCGAATGAGAGATACCATATGGTATTTGAGCTTGCGTTTGTGATATATTTCATTTAAAATTATGTTTTCCAGCTTACCATTTTCCTATAAATGTCTCAAATGTTTTGTGTATAGTTGAGTTTTATTTCACTGTATATAAAGACTACATTTACTATAGTTATTTGTTAATGGGTATACAAATCACTTCCAGGATTTAGTTATTATGAGTTGTGCTGCTATAAACATTGGCATACATGTATCACTATAGAATAATGTCTTACACAGTTTTAGGAAGATACCTAGAAAGAGGATAGCTGTGTCATATGGAATTTCTAGTCTTAGTTCTTAGAGAAATCTCCATATGTTTACATTTTTGAGGAATCACCAAACTATTATCTGTTGCACTTATGTCATATTGCATTCACCAGGAATGCACAAGTTTCAGCTGGGTGTGATAGCTCATGCCCATAGTGCCAGCACACTGGGAGCCTGAGGCAGGAGGCTTGCACACTTGAGTCCAGCCTGGGCAACTTAGTGACATTAGTAACTTAGTGATACCTTGTCTCAAAATAGGGATGGAGCTCAGTGTGAAGGCCCCAGCATTAGTCCACTATGGGGGTATTGGGCATTCCAGTTTCTTCATATTTTTGCCAATAATTATTATTTTCCATGGTTTATTTATTTATTTTTTTAAATAGTAGCCATCCTTGTGGGTATGAGACAAACCTCATTGTGGTTTTGGTTTCCATTTCCCTACTGATTTGTGATATTGAACATCTTTTTGCTGGTCATTTGTATATTGTAGGGATCCGTCGGTCTCTCAGTGGGCTCCCAACAGTATATATTTGGAGAAAAGTCTGTTTATGTCCTTTGTCAATTTAAAAAATTCAGTCCCAGCTGGGCGTGGTGGCGCATGCCTGTAATCCCAGCACTCGGGAGGCAGAGGCAGGAGGATTGTTGGTGAGTTCGAGACCAGCCTGAGCTACAAAGTGAGCTTAGGCCAGCCTGAACTGCAGTGAGACCCTGTCTCAAAAAGACAAAATAAATAAATAAATAAATAAATAAAATAAAAAATTGAGTCCCTTTACCCTATTCTGCTCCTTTCCCCCTCTCTCATCCCCAAGTATCTGTTATCTCTCTATTTATTTAGATTTCTCATACAAAAATGTCATGTTTAACTTTTGGAATCTGGTTTATTTTGCTTAGCATGGTATCCTTAAATTCTATCTATTTTTATACAAATGATGTTTCATTCTTTGTTATGAACTGAATCATTTTATAACGAATTTATACCACATACCAGTTTATTATTATACATGTCAAGTTTCTTTATCCATTTATCTGTTGATGGACATATAGGCAGTTGCTTAGCTGCTATGAATTGTGCTGCTGTAAACATGGATATGCATGTAGCATTATAAAATGGTATTTTTATTACTTCTGGGAATATACATTTTCAGAAGAAGTGTAGAGTCAAATGGTATTTCTATTATCATTTTTATTTTTTGAGAAATCTCTGTACTGTTTTTTTGTAGTGACAATGCTAGTGTATATTTCCGCCAAATGTAGAAGGAATATTCCCCATATCCTTGCCAGCATTTATTTTGCTTTCTGTTCTGAATAATAGCCATTCTGATGAGAGTATGATGAATCTCAAAATATTTTGTTTTAATGTATTTGGTACAGGATCTCACTACACAGCTCAGACTTGTGATCCTCCTGTTTTCAGCCTCCCTGGTGCTAGGATTAGAGGCATCCACCACCATGCCTGGACTCAGTGGCTGGCTCAGCATACCTGGGGGTGGGGCCGGCATGGTTTATAGTATTGAGGATTGAACCCCAGTCCTTGTGCTTGCCTAGGCAGGCACTTAGTCTGCTGAGCTGTCTTGCCAGCCCTGCAGAGTTATTCTTACCATTTCCCAAATGGCTAGAAATGTTGAATAAGAATATCAGTGTGTCTGTCTGTCCGTCTGTCTGTCTATCTATCTATCTAATTTTTAAAAAATGCATTTAGTACAGGGTCTACAGGGTCTCACTACATAGAGCAGACTCAGTGATTCTCCTGTTTTCAACCTCCCAAGTGCTGGGATTACAGGTGTACGCCACCACACCCAGTCTCAATGTGCCTTGGGGGTTGGGCTGGCACTGCATGAGGGGAATTGAACTCCAGTCCATGTGTCTGCCTAAGCAGGCACTTTAATCTGCTGAGCTATCTGGCTGGGCAGTGTTGAATATATTTTCATATTCTTATTGGCCATTTGGGAAATGCCTAGTTAAGTTGCCAGTTTTTGATTGGAGTATTTTGTTGGGGGGGCTATTAATGTTTTTCAGTTTTTATGTAGTCTAGACATTAGAGTTTTAATCTTGTGCAAGTGGTTAGCTAGTTTTCCTAGTTCAGTTTGTTAGAAGCTTATATATATAACAGTAATACACACACACACACAAATATATATATATGTCAGATAGCCCTACGTACATGGGATTGTTCTTTTTGTGTGTGTGTGTGTGTGTGTGTGTGTGTGTGTGTGTGTTATTCTATTGGTCTCAACTGTTTTTGCACCACTGCCATGTTGTTTTGTTATGATGGCATGGTAGTATTTCTGAAATCTGATAGGTGATGTCTCTAGCTTTACTGTTTTTCAGAATTGCTTTGGATATGAGGGGAAAAAAAGGCTTTTGATTCCATATGAATTTTAGGATTTTTTTTTTTAGTTCTATGAAGAATGTTTTTGGTATTTTATTTGATTTTTTGCAGTATCAAGGATCAAACTCAGGACCTTGTGCTTCCCAGGCAGGCACTTATGCTGCTGAGCTGTCCCCCTGGCCCTTTAGGATTGCATTAAATCTGCATATTTGTATATGTCACTTTTTTTTTTTTTTTGTCAAAACTGGAGGTTGAACTCAGACCCTTGTGCTTGCCAGGGAAGCACTTATTCTACTGAGGGTACATGTTTACTTTTGATGATATGGCTATTTTAATAATATTAATTCTGCAATTCAAGAACAAAGGATGTTTTTCCATTTTCTTTTTTTTTGTATTTAGTACAGGGTCTGCAGGGTCTCACTACGTAGATTGGATTTGTAGTGATCCCCCTGTTTACAGCCTCCCAAGCGCTGGGATTACAGGTGTGTGCCACCAGTCCCAGACTCACTCACCATCTCAGTGTGCCTGGGAGGAAGGCACATGGCTCACCCAGGATCAAACTCCCGGCCCCTGTGTGTGCCTAAGTAGGGGTTATAATCTGCTGAGCTATTTGGCCCTTTTCATTTTCTAATGTGCTCTTCATTTTTTTTTTTTTTTCCTGTTTCTTTCTTTAGAGTTCTTTAATTTTGATTAGAAGTGTTTTATCTGGTTGGTTAGGTTAATGCCTAGATGTTTAATTTTTTGAAGCTATAGTTAATAGAATTTTTCCTTATTTCTTTCTCAGATTCACAGGAATGCTACCAATTTTTATATTGATATTGTTTCTTGTCCTTTGCTGTTTTTAAATTGAGTTATGGCATTGTTTCCTGTTTATCTGAGTATTCCCCTCTTATCAGAAATATAATTTGCCAACATGTTTTCCCATTTCATTTCAATCCATTGTGTAATGTGATGTAAAGAAATTTTTAATTTTGATATAGTCCCATTTATCTATTTTTACTTGTGTTGGGTACTTTTGGTCAGATCTAAAACATTATTTCAAAATCCAACATCATGAAGCCTTCTTTACTTTTCTACAAACTTTATAGTGTAGATTGGATTCATGTTGAGGTACTTTTTGTAGTGTATCTAGCTTCATGCTTTCACATGTAGATTTCTGGTTCTCCCAGCACTATTTGTTGTGAAGATTTTTTAAGTTTCTATATTTAAAGACATTAAAATAAGTTTAGAATAAGGAAAGCAGACAATCATAAATAGCCATGGTGTATTTATGTAGGAATTGTCATAAAGTCCTGTTTCTATTTAAGATGACATTTTAGAAGCAAAAGATTTGAGGCTCACCTTAGCTTAAGATTTAATAACTATAAATAGGCATAGATCCTGTGTTTAAATTTTGTCTTAGTTATATAATAGATGACCTTTTTTCCCCACTGCAGATTGAACCTAGGGATTTCACATTCAGCTACATTCTTACCTCTTTTTAAATTTTCTTATTTTGAGATAAGGTCCCGCTAAGTCACTGAGTTGCCCAAGCTGGGCTTGAATTTGGGCTTCTGCTTGAGCCTCTCTGGGTACTGGAATTATAGGTATATGCCACTATGTCCATCTGGGTAATGAACTCTTAAAAATTTTTTTATTAATATGTTCATGATACATAATATAGTCCTTGTGGGGTATTGGTATCTATGCATATGGCATCTTCATCCTTATTTGAGATTTCATTCTAGATAACTCTGAGGTTTTTAATCTTTTAATGCTGAGTATTAAACCTAAATCCTAGCACATTCTTGACAAGTGCTCTGCCACTGAGTTATATCCCTTGCCAAACTGTGCTGTGTGTCCCTGTTTTCCCAGTTAACTGACCAATGAGAGATTTCCTAATATTTTAGGAAGCATTGGTTTCAAGGTCCTAAGCAGACTTCATATCCTTGTGGTAAAGAATAGCTACTAATGAGCTCTGGGAAAAATCTGGAGTTATTTTGAATTATTCACCAGTCTGTACAGTAGGAGTTGTTTGCAACCTGTCTTTGCTGTTTAGCTACAGAAAGCAGCAGGATGTGTGTTGATAGGACACCATTTACATTACTTTTGTAAAGGTTCCACCCTACATTGTTCCCATAGAAATGAGGTTATTTTTGAGAAGGCAGGAAGTTAGTGGGAGGGGGGAGTGGAGAACAAATATATATGTGTGTATAAATATAAATGTATGTGTGTAAATATCTGTCTAGGTTTATATATCTAGGTTTATGTATCTACATATCTATATATCTATATTCACACAAATATACATAACTAAGAAAAAAGTCTAGACAGAGGGGAGACTATGAAGCAAAGAGAGCAGCTTAGGGTAGAGTAACGTGGGTAGTGCAGGGAATCTAATATTCAGCTGTATTATTTTCTTTTGAGAGGGTGGTAGCTGATACAGTAGCATAGCACGAACCACAAGTAAAAAGTGAATTAGAAAATGGACTCTAAAGTGTTGATATAAAGTATGTATGTTCCTAGTAGCTGCTGTCTGTAGAATTCATTCATTATGAGTTTTAGATGTGTTCTCAAAACAGCAACAAATCACAGGTATACACAAGCAATTGCAGATATTCTGAGTTCTTGAAAGAATTATATATTTGAATGTACTATTTCAAGGTTAAGAGCTGTCTACATGACAAAAGAACAATAGTTATAGTAGTATTACAATACTATCTTTTCTAATGTAGTGCTGCAAATGAGTCTTGTGGGATTCAGGTGATGAGTAAGCGATGTTTTTCTCTGGCTTCTCAGTCTTTGTTGAAACCAGTGGGAAGCCATTTATTGGAAGCAGTTTTTGAGTAAAAGAATGTATTCTCAAGACTGGCTTATGATGAGGTTTCCTGAGTAACACAGAAAGATACTCAAAAGTGACTTATGGTAAATACTCAACTCACCTATGTAGTGCTGTAAATCCAAAATTTACTCATTTTGCACATCTTTCTATACTGTCATAGATTTTATTAATTTTATTCTTTAGCAGTTTTTTGAGACAAGTATTTGAATTTATTCAGCCATTTTGTCTCATGTATTTTATGTCTCTTAATTATATCTTTGTATTTTTTTCAGTTTTTTATATCTTCTCTATATAACCAGAATGACTTGGAATAAATATAATTTGTGTTTAATCATGTTTTCTGTTTCAATTTCAACTTTATTTCTGAGATACATGCCTTGCCTTGTCTTTCCAGTGTTCAGAGCCATACTCAGCAGTTTTTACTAGTTCTTGTGTAGACAAGAGGTTCTCAAGGTGTGACCCTCAGAGGAGTAACAGCACTGTCCCCAAGGAATCGTGAGGTATGTAAATTTGGAGGCTGATGGTGAAGCTCAGAAGACTATTTAACCAGCCCTTCTAGTGATTTTGATGCCTTTTGCAGTTTGAGAACTGTTCCAGGTGTGGACTGTTTGCTGTTGGCCAAGCCATTCATTTCCTTCAGTCCTTGGGCCTCTGAGCAGGTGGAGGAGGGGTTCTCAGACTTGGGTGTGCATGAATCATGTGCTGAACTCACTGTTAAAGTCTAGTTCATTAGGTTTGGAATGACTCAGTTATCTATGTGTCATTAAGCTCTCCCGAATCATTCTCATATCTGTGATCTTAAACTACATGGATATCTCTTGGTTTGCTTCAAATCCCAAGTTGACATGCTTTAAAAACAGCTTTCTAAGGCTTAGTAACTGAAAGCTGTAAATTAGAACTTTATTGGCAACTGCATTTGAGCTTGTTTTTCACTGAAGGCAAACTATGTTCTGATTTCTTTTCTTGAAAAATAAGATTTTTTGTTTTCATGTCTACACAGAGTTTTTTATATTTTTTCTAAGGCTTACTCTTCTTTGGTAAATAGTTTACTTGCTAATGGAGCTTTCTGGCCCTTGTAAACATAGAGATTTAATATATAGTAATTCATAAAAATAGTGAACTTTAAGCCCTGGCTTTAGGGAATTCCAGTTTTCTTTCCCCTGCCCTCCATTTTCACTGTCATCCTGTTTTCTATGGAAGACGGCATGTGTCCTTCATTTCAGTGTCATTCGAAAGCTTTTTTCTTGGTTTTTATGGCACATCCTTACTAAAATTCTTGTTTCGAGTTTTCCTCTTGTTTCATCTCAGTCTTGTTTTCCTCTTTCCATCAATCCCTTGAATGAAGGAACTTTCCAAGTTTTTTTTCTTTACCTTCCACACTCCTTTCTTTGTTGCTTGGGGTGGCACCCAGAGCCTCATGAATTCTAAGCACACTCTCTTTTTTACTCAGCTTAACCCCCCCCCCCCCCAACACTGCAGCAGGTTTTTCTGCAAGAACCTGTGTGTTCTTGCCTAACTCTCTGTCATCCTGTTTTCTATGGAAGACGGCATGTGTCCTTCATTTCAGTGTCATGGAGCTTTAGCTCCATGTCTTGGTTGTTCCAGAGCCAGATGAAGTTAACATGTCCAAAACTGAGCTCATTGCTTTTTCCCCTGAAATTTCCTCCTCCCTGTATGTTCCCCGTCTTGCCATCATCCACCAGCCAAATGTAGGAACATTGTCCCACATTTCTGATGTATTAGGCACTGTTTTCAGAGTTTTCATTCATAAAATGCTCTGAGAACAGTGAAGTTCTTTGAGATAGTCTGTTATTTTGTTATTTTTTCCACTGTGCTACACATGATAAAACTGAAATACATACAGGTTCAGTAATTTTCCCAGTAGCAGTAGAATTCAGGCCAGACTCTGGTTCCAGATCATGTGGTCCTACTTGTGCTTTGCTTCCTTCCTTTTTCAGTGGCTAAAGCCAGAAAGTCAGAATTCCCTTTTACTCCTCATTCTTCCTGGATCTGATTTGGGTACTCGGTCAGCACTAAATCTACCTTAAAACCGTTTTCCCAGGCTTCCACTCCATTTCTTACCTCCTCTGCTGTATTTGGCATGCTTTTTGCATTCCTTTATCTAATGGCTGTGTATCAATCTTCCCACTAGTGAGTCATAATCAAGACATTTCTTCACATCTCCATGCTAGCCCCTGCCATCCATCATTCATCAGGGATCTGATCTGTATTAGCCACCTTGTTGAGCAAGTCCTACCCATTGTGGGGACCAGAATAGTGCAGACAGTTGAAGAACTGACTAAAGCAGAGACCTAGGACAGTACAGATAATATGTGGATGGTACTGACATTTCTGAGGAGTAGACAGTTAAAAAGAATGTGTTGATTAGCTTTTGCTTCTTTTTGGTTCTTGACTTGTATTTATTGTAATAAGGCAATAAATTCAGCATCTGTTCAGGTCAAAAGAAGGACAGGATCTTTTGCAGGCCCTCAGAGAGTGCTGTCTACTCCCTCCCCTGTGCTGTAAACCAGTCTCTTTACCTTGAGATACCTAGAACAGGAATATCTGGGTCAAGTGGAAACTTTAGTTGTAGTTTTTAAGGAATCTCCATTCTGATTTCTGTACAGATTGTATCAGTTTACACTCCCACCAACAGTGGAGGAATATCCCCCTACTTGCCCATCATTTGATTGGGTCTTTTATTTAGAGGGCCTAATTTTTTTATTTCAATATAAATTCTAGATATGAGTCTTCTGTCTGAGGAATAGCTAGCAAAAGTTTTTCCCACTCTGTTGGTTGTTTCTTGTGTTGTGCAGAGGCTTTATTTTGATGTAATTGATTTTTGGAACTATTTCTTGTGCAGTCAGTATTCTGTTTAGAAAGTCCTTACCTATGCTTATTATTTCAAGAGTTTTATCTATTTTGTTTTCTAATAGGTTAAGTATTTCTATTTAGTTCTTTGATCTATTTTGATTTTTTTCAGTACATGGTGAAATATGTGGATTCAGTAGAGTTAGTCTTCTGGACATGGATAGCCAGCTTTCCTAACATCCTATTAGAGAGACTTATCTTTTCTTCAGCATAATACTAGGCCCTTTTGTAAAGAAAAAAACCAAATAGTTGAATATGCTTACAGTTGTTTCTGCATCCTCTATTATGTTCTATTTATCTTCATGTCTGTTTTTATGCCAGTATCATGCTGTTTATATCCCTGTAGTTTTGTAGTACAACTTCAGGTCTGGGATCGTGATGCTTTCTGCTTTGCTCTTGTTACCCTGTATTGCTTTTGCTGTTTTGGTCTCTTCTGATTCGATATGAAATTTAGAATTTTTTCTGCAGTTATGTGACAAATGCAACTGGTATTTTGGTTGGTATTAAATATTGGTTTTGGGAGTATTGCCATGTTAACTATTCTGCTTATGCCTATTGATAAGCAGGGGATATCTTTCCATTCTCTTTCTTTGCTTTTTAATTTGCACTGGGGATATAACTCAGGACTTTGAGTTCACCAGGCAGGTGCTTATGCCACTGAGCTGTCTCTCCCACTATCTTTCCATTTTCTTTGTTTCCCTTTTTAGGCATATTTAATTTTCATTGTAGAGGTCCTTGACTTCCTTGGGTTAATTTTTTTATTTAAAATGTTATTTTATTTTAAAATATTCACATTTGCTACCAATGTGTTTTATCAGTGATGTTAGGTAAGAGAGAGTATAATTACATCGAGCAAGCCAGGCCCTAAACAGAAACTCCCCGAGTACTGAGTACTGAGACTTTTCTATATGGTACATGTGTTATATTGGAAAAAAAAGTCAAGAAGTTTTCTTCTGGGCTACGCCCACTTTTTCTTAAATTTTTAAAACTTTACCCCCCCCCCCCGAAAAAAAGAAGAAAGAAAAAATCAATCCAAGCGCTGTTTTTCAAAAATAACAAATAGTTATAATTTGCTGGTAAGACCTGTGTTTGCTCCTAGCATTTTCTGCATTTTCACTGGCTTAGATGTAAAATTAAAGTAGTTAAGGACCACTGCATCAGTGACTGTGTGCTGAAAACACAACAACAAAACCCAAAACCCACCCAGGTTGTGCTGCTCTAATACCTGTTGGATGCTGGGGAAGGCCATGCTGTGGTGACTCTGGTAACCAGGGAGGCAGAGTGGCCTTGCCTCCTGGGTCTCTTTTTATCACCTGGACCTGGCGTCTCCTTTTCAGGAAACTTTATGTATGGACATTGAGGTTTATAAAACAGCCAGAGGACTGATGTCAGTGTTCAAGAAATTGCTTTCCACACAGGTGTGTGAATTCCCTCCCACTGCCTTCTAACTTGGTGCACTGCTGATGTCACAGTAGCTGCTAAGAGCCTGGCCATGCTGTGAACCTGTGAGTAGGTTCACTCTGCACTTCCACTCAGGGTTAGAGGGTAGCCAGCTGTATGACCTCTTGCATGTGTTCCACCTGTGGTTAATACTGGACCAGACTAGCTGAGCTGCACTTCTCCCTGAGTGCCACATTCTGTAGTTTACTGACTAGAGATCAATGATAATTTTTGTTTCTTCCTCTTTTTTTGGGGTTTTGTCAGACACAGAAGAGTATAGGGCCTGGTATCTCTAAATTCTCACTTTCAGTAGCTATGTTGTGGTACATCTTGTACCTAATCCCATGGGTCATTATTTTAGTATGTTATTTCCAGGTAATATTATTAATATATGGGTATATATTTGTTTTTAGAGGGAGAGGGACACCCAAATCGCAGTGAATTTCAGAGCCAAAAAGAAACATGTTTGACAGGAGAGGAGTCTCTCCATTTTTCTTACACTTAAATCCTTAGGTTAGTCCTTAAGTATTTAATTTTCCCTGGTGCTGTTGTAAATGGTAATTTTTCGTAATTTCTTTCCAAATGGGTTTATTATTAGTGTACAAAAATGTTACTGATTTTGTATCCTGCTACATACTGAATTTGGTTGTTACTTCTAAGAATTTTTCTGGATTTGAGTCTTCAATGTAGAGTCCTATCATCTATAAATAATGATAATCTGGCTTCTTCCTTTCCTGTGCATATCCCTTTCCTTTCCCTTGCCTAATAGTTCTTGTTAATGCTTTTTAAATTTTTATTTTTTATGTATTTAGTGCAGGTTCTACACAGATCAGACTCATGGTGATCCTCCTGTTCTCAGCCTCCCAAGTGCTGGGTAATCAGGTGCATGCCATCATGCCAAGTCTCCATTGCAGTTTCAGTGGGTCCTGGGGGTGGAGCTGGCACAGCACACTAGGATCAAACCCTGATTCCTGCATCTGTCTAAGCAGGTACTCTAATCTGCTGAGCTATCTGGCCAGTCTTTTCTTGTTAATGTTTTGAATACTATGTTGAATAGGAGGCGTGATTGTTAAAGCTAGTACTGTGTTTAAAATAAAAACACCATACAGCTTAAATTCCCATGTTCAGTAACTTTGTTGTGGTACATCTTTTACTTAATCCCATGGGTCATAGTAAGTATGTCATCATTTCCAGGTAATATTGTTATTAATATATGGGTATATATTTGCTTTTAGAGGCAAAAGCTGAAAGGATTATACTGCATATGTGTTTCATGTCACTCACCCTAAAGCAAGGTAAGGCGCCTCAGTGACCTATTTCATTTAGACTCTGTAGGTAGGAATAGATTGATTTCAGAGAAGCATTCCAGAACATTAGGTAAGGAAAGAGGGTATGAAAACAAGTTAATGATAACCCCGATACTGTCACTTAAAAAAACCCTCCTGAATTCTGATATAGCTTAGAATTTGGGGACCAAGGGACAATGATGGAAGGATTGGAGTATATTTTGGAGGGCAAAGGCAGGTTTTTGGGAATATTTCAGGATACTTCTTGCAGAATATTTGAGAATGACCCTGCTTTTCTACTAATAAAAAAATGCTATGAAATGGTACAAGATTCTGTTTCAATTTAAAAAATTTTATTGATAATTTTTATCATAGTTTTAAGTAGATGTATGTTTAATTAAATGATATTATCTGTATGCCATCTATACCTATTTGAAGTGGTACTTTGGAGTAGAGTTTGCCAAATTATTGTACAGTACAGGAAAGAGGTACAGGTGGGTAGTAAAACAATAATGGGCAGACTATGCATAGACTAAAATGTGTTGGATTCTAATTAAAGTCTGCCACCAAATGCAGAAGTACATGAGCTCATTTGACATTATAAAGCTTTCCATCAGCTGTAGTTTGTCACCTACTACTCACTGATAGGGCCTTGAGATGGTTCTGTAAGCAAATGATTTATTTTGGTCTTTGTATACTCAAAACTGTCACCAAAAATTAATCTGTATTTTCAGCTGCTCTCCAGGGCTAGCATCACTGCCTCAGCTCTACCTCAAGTCATCAGGAATTTGATAATAAAGGGCCACAGTCTTTATGATTCCAGTATATGTATGCAGTTCATAGTAGGGTGTAGAGCTTGTGGGAGTTGATCCCACTGATCTGACAGGAGGTAGATCTCAGGTGGTAATGTGAGCAGTGAGGAGCAGCTGTAAAAACAGAGGAGGTTTCATTAGCTCTCCTGTCATGTAGCCTAGTGCCAACCAGGGTCGGGACCCCTGTTATAGAGTAGGGGTAGAATTTATTGTGTAATGACAGATTTTCAGAGTGTACAAAAGAATACATTTTCAGTCAGTAAGGTGGGCAAGCAATCAAGATGGCAGTTGTAGTGAATGAGTCTTCTTTGGAGGTTATTGTTCTTTTCAAGTAAAAGATGGACTGTCTTCCCTTACTAGGTTCCTGTATACACTCAAGGAGGATATTTTCCATTTAGTTTGTTTTGGAGACCTGGAGGTTTTCTAAACCCCTCACCTGTGGTCTGGACTGTGTAATGGCCCTAGGACTTCATCTGCATGCTCAGAGGACTTATGTTCTCCTGAACTAAAGTGTATAAACACAAGCTTAGGTGGATTTTATCTATAGCTGGTGATCGATACAATAATAATAATAATAATAATGATAATAATAATGATAATAATAATAATGATAAAGGTCTACCATCTTTGCTTTTCAGATAGCATCTGTCTCCAGGCATGGTGATATCTGACATTTTGCCTCACAAATTTATCAAAATGCCCCTACGTCTGAGGTTTCCTTTTAGTAATTTTCTACTTCCTGATCACTATTCTGCTCACTGGATCTAATTCCTACCTGACTTTGCTGTATTGGAGCTGAGCCTTATCTCTGTGATTTCTCTTTTTCTGTGACAATCTTGACACTTACTGTGGTAGCCCTTTACTATTTTAATAAGTATCAGAATTTTTTTTCTGTAACAGTGTTGACAATTCAGAGATAAAGAAGTACTGTGCTGAAACTATATTTGTTTCTTGGGTAGGGTCCCTATATATAGCCCAGGCTGGCCTCAAACTCATAGCAGTTCTCCCTCCTCAGCCTCCAGGTTGCTAGGATTACAGGTGTGTGCCACCACACCCTAAAATTATGTTTGGACAATGTACACATTCAGGGATCATCTCTACACATGACTGTGGTGGCCTTTCTCCCTTCTGGAGTTCCATTTTTTACTGGAAATGCAGACCACTGATGCAGACATGACTAGGATAGTTGTCTCAAGGACTTGGAAGTGTTCATTTGTAAAGACACTTGAGGTACAATGCGGGTTCACCTGAGGGAGATCCTGGGTTCACTCCTTCTCCACCCTAGGGGGTAGGGGAAGGTTGTTTTTCCTAGCAGCTCCCTGATTGGGAGGAATAAGGACTATGTAGATGGGAATAATTGTGCTGTGTTTTGTCCTGGCTACACCTCCAGATACGTTCAAGACACAGGGCCCAAACTGCATCTCAGAACCCCTCTGTTTTTCAGTTGCAAAGTGCCAAAATGGCACTTGAAGTTGAATACTGAAGTTTTAGTTTAGAAAAAAGTGTTACCTGACCCTCTGCTGCTGGGGTGACTTGGTTCATGTGCCAAGTGAGAAGGCTATGTATGCCCACTGTGGCATGGGTGCCATAGGTTTGCCACCAGTGGCCAAGGGAGTGGCATTATCAATCTTCCTTTTGTTGTCTTTTAGCAGCTTCATCAAAAGATGAAGGCTTACAGTCTTCAAAATAAAATGTTAAAATGTATTAGCTGGTTAAGACATTCTCAGACAGTTAGCAAGCAGTAAATAGAGTGATTGCTGTAACTCCTGATTGTCGTATGGGGATGTGGTTGAAGAGAGAGAACATGCACATGGGTCTGAAAGTGCACAGCTATGTTTTGACACAGAAGTTAATGAGGTTTTTGGGGAGGTGAAGTAAGAGAAAGCCAAGAAAACAAAAGGACAGACCTGGATGTCTTGCCAGGATGTTCCCCTTCCTGTCCACCTCAGTCCTAACTCCTCTTTTTCTGGGCTGGCTGGCTTGCTAGGAGTTGGGGCCATGCTACCTGATAATGTCTGTGTGGCTTTAATAGTGACAAGCACATCCTCTCTGGGCCCGAAACTGGCTTCTGGGCTCCCTCCTAATCTCTTTCTCTTTTTATACTCTGAAGTTATATGTGCTCAGTACAAGTCCAGATGTGTGGGTTGAGCTACTGCAGCAGATGGCTCTATTTCTGTAGTTTTCCTGCATTTCCTTATTTTCTTTCGCCCATGTTACTTGAGATCAGGTTCCTTGAAATGATCTCATAAAGCAAGCACAGTACAGAATGGCCAGGCTCTCCTTGCATATGCTCCTTTATTCTCCACACTTCACCCTGCCCCTATTTTCTTCTTGAAATCTTTCATTTTGATAGTTGGAAGTTATTGGAGGGGATTCTGCTATTGCTTACAGACCTTACAATTCTCTTCTTTTGTTAAGGCCCCAGAGAACTATTTTGATGTGCTAACAACTCAGTAAAAGAAAAAAAAAATTATAAGTTAAATAGGTATGCAACTCCTAATTTGTTATTTGTTATTAAGTTAATAGAAAAACAAAATCTCCCTTGATTGAATTGAGAAAAATTCCCCCTTGATTGGGTTGAGATTAGCCATTTACTTCCAGTAGAATCCTTCTGTTTAAAGAAAAATTAGGGATTTTAAGGAATATGCACAATCTAGATTGAGTAGTACTTTGGAGACATTCTGTTTGGGTCTGAGTCCTTGCTGTGTCTGTATTACTTGAGACAGATTGTTTAATCTCTCATGGCTTTAGTTGGATTATCTGTAACAGGAAAAATAATAATCCACCTTTTGCATCAGCTTATTTGAGAGCTATGTCAATTTACTTGTGAGGCCTTTAAAACTATGCAGGCAATACGTTCACTGCTGACTACTAATTATAATTAATAATATTCATTATGGCCTTGGAGTTAAGGACCTGATCCAGCCAAACATATTTATAAGATATGCAGGGAAGTATGTTCAGACATTTTTAGGAAGAGAAAATGCTAAGCTCAATTCTTTGAAGTACCTTAAGTCAGAAAAATAATGAAGCTGTCAGAGGTGTTAGTTAAATTACATATTTTTCAAATAAGTTACTCACCACAGACACACCAGTATATATTTTTATGCTGAAAGTATTTTTAGCTGACAGAAATTGTTGAGGCACTGAAAAGTACTGCTGCTGCCATCTAGAGTTGCTGGGAATGTTGGGTATGTGGGTTACAATGAGATCCAGTTAAATTCAACTTTCACTGTGGAAATACCGATTTGCTCAAAAGCATAGGAATGAAGCTCCTAATGTGGTTTAGTTTTGGTGTGGTTATCAAAGTGCTCAGACTTAAATTTTAGCAATATCAGTAATAAAAGCAATACAGTGAAAAAATTTAGGTCATTTTATGGAATAAACTGATCATACATGGAAGGCCTAATTTTTCTTTATTTTGATCAGTAGACATGAGTTCAGAAAATTGGGCATTTTAGTAAGGATACAATTTAGATGTACAGAAATATTTCCAAATTAAATTTGCTTTCCTAAAATGCCAGAAGAAATTCCTAATTTTTTATCTCAAAATACTCTATATATTGTATATCTTTATAATCAAATATTCTTGTTATGTATGTGCATGTAATTAAAAGAATGTAATTATAGCAGAACACAAACCAAGGAAAGAGATTAGAGATATTTTGTTTTGTTAAATGCAGCTCCTTTTTGTGACAGTGGTTTTCTTTAAGCATGCCCAAAGTATTAATGGTATTCTGCCAACTGATTTTTTTGGGATGTGTGTATGTGTGAGGGAGCCTGTGGATCAATAGCAGGGCCTCGGGCCTTCTACATGAGCTCTTTACCACAGAGCCACATTCTTGCCCCTGCCAGTTGACTTATTAATGGTTGAAACACTGATTTTTGCTATGGTTATTTATACAACTGATTTTCTATATAAGGGTAGAAAGTTTGATTAATTATTATTAACTGACATTTTCTGTGAATAATAACTTCTTACTGACTTTTCCTGTTTTTTCTTTTTTTAATAAACTGGAAGGTAGGCAATGTAGTTACCATAAAACAGTCTGTCAAAACACGATGGAAGAACATGCATCTTCTGCAGAACTATAGGATGTCAGGGATGTAAGGTACCGAGGCAGTACACATCTCACACCTGGAGATGTGGTGTTTTCCTGCTGTCACTGGATTGGAATCCTTAAGTTGGTTTTCTAAGAGTTTGTAGTAGGTCCTTACAGTGCTGTTCAGCATCAAGGTGGATACTTCCACTTTAAGCTCCAGCCTGTCCCTATTAATACCAATGGAGAGAAAACTTTCTCTCAGGCTTCCACAGAGAGCAAATTGGTCAAGCAATGGCTGTGACTCATCATAAGGCTGACACCGAGAAGGGATCTAGAAAGTACAGTACAGGGTTACAGGATAAACCCTGAGGGTACCTGACTGACCTTATCTGATACAAAAGTTACATTTCTTGTTATATAGGTCTTGCTTTAACTCAGTCTTAAGCATCCAGCAGGAAAGTATAAAAATGGAGGTATATAAAGTAAAGTCATATTACTATAATGAGCTGTGAATGGCTCAAGTCAACTTCTATGGATAACCCACTTATATTGTAGACTGCTGATCTGTGTTGGATTGTTTTATTTAATATATATGTATATATATATATACATACATATATATATATGTATATATATTTATATATACATAAAAGTAGCTATCCATGTTTTGAAAATCTGTAACTTATGTATTGTTGTATGTTACCTTTTTTATGTCATTTTTTCTCTTTGTTTTTGCTTCTATTTTTCACTCTTCAAGTTAAAATACAAATAAATACATTAAAAAAATACCAATGTGAGTATGAGGCCAGTCTAAGAGTTAAGACTGTCACTGTCATTTTGGTAAGTGTTGCTTATCTTGTCACTTGGGACAGCATTGTTGGTGTTCATTAAGTTAGTGTTTCTTAAATTAAGGTAACAACATAATTTATCTTTTTACGCATTTTTCCTTTACTCGATTTCTTTAATGCTATTCAGTGTACAGGCATTTGTCAATTATGATGAAGGTTAAGTCCTTGTGCTGTGCTATTAAATGGTGCATGAAACAGCAGAATATCAAATCCAGGCTTGTTGAGCCACTTTTTTTTTTTTTTTTTTTTTGAGATGGGATCTGTCTGTGTTTCCCTGATTGGCCTTCAACTCCTAGACTCGTAGGTCCTCCTGCTCCAGCTTCCCAGACAGTTAGACTACAGATGTGCACCACTTATCTTTATATACATTGTTGGGTTTGTTGTGCTAATATGATTTTGAGGATTTTTGTGTCTGTGTTCATGAGAGATAGAGGTCTGTAGTTTTTTTTTTTAGTTTTGTGATGTTTTTGGTTTTGGTATCAGAATAATACTGGCTTCTTAGAACAAGACAGGAAGTATTCCCTCTGCTGTTTTCTAGAAGAAGTCTTACAGACTTGGTGTTAGAGACTTTCTTCTTGCATGATTGACAGAATTCACTAGTGAGCCTATCTGGATGTGATGGTTTCTGTTTTGGAAGGTTACTAATAATTGACTCAATTTTTTTAAACATACACCCAAGTGTATTTAAATGCCCCATTCCTCTTTGTGTGAGTTTTGGTAAAATCTGTCTTTCAAGGAATTTGTCTACTGCATTTGGTTTCTTAAACTGTACACTATCTTTCATAATATTCCTGTAGTGTTAATTAAGTATCCAAGTGATCATTAGTGATAGCTCAGCCTTTATTTTTGATATTAATAATTTGTGTTTGTTGGCTTGACCTGACTAAAGGATTATCAATTTTGTTGTTCTTTTTAAAGAAGCATCTGTTGGTTTAATTGATATTTTCTACTGATTTCATATTATCAATTTCATTGATTTCTGCTTTATTTTTCTTACTCAAGCTCTGTTTTGGGCTCTTTTTCCAGTTTCTTGAGGATGAAGCTTAGATTATTGATGTTATACATTTCTTTCCTAATTTATACATTCAATACTATAAATTTCCTAAGTACTGCTTTTACTGCATCCTACATTTTTTTTTCATTTGGTTCAAAATCTTTAAAAATTTCTCTTGAGATTTCTTCTTTGTTATTTAGAAGTATGTTTAATAAGTATGTTTAATCTCTTCACATGCTTTTTTGTTCATTAGCACAATTATACGTAAGGAGGTACAACTAAATATTGTTTCTCCTGATAATTGTATATGCATTGGGCTTCTGATAAGGAAGACGGAAAGGGAAAGAATGGAAGCAGTGGCTATTGATTCATTCCTTCTCTAGTTATCTGTGCCTGTCTTCAAGATGAATTCGAATTTGACAAAACATTTATATAAATGAATCATTGCTAAAATGATAAAAATGTGTGATAAAGTATAGAAAACAGTCATATCAAAAGAATTGTCTTGTCAAATATTACTAACTTCTCATAGTCTATGACAGGATTGGATAGGAGGTAATTTTGGATTAAGGTTTCTGATAAATACCATAATTTCTCATACTTGATTTAAAAATGATTGCATATTTTATAAGGAAAGTTAATTTATCTGAAATGTTTTTACCCAAATGATAGGTTGTCTCACCATTGCAAAGAGGTGGGCTGCAGTTAGAACTAGAGAAATTATTTAGTTGTATACAGGATACTTATTTTTATTCCCCTCATACCAAAAAAAAAAAAAAAAAAAAATTGAAAGGGAATAGAAATGTAGGATAAAGAAAAGAGATAAAACTTCAAAGGTGAAAATAAAAGAATATAAGCTAAAGCCCACAGTAATACCTTAAGAGTCTACCTCTGTTACAGAGTGCGGACTATAAATTTGGATTTGCGCTTCATGAATGAGTTGAATGAAATAAAAGGAGCATATGTTGAAACCTCGAAGTGTTCTGAAAGCAGGTATCCCTGAAGGTCCTGAGCCTCACCAAGCTTGAGTTAGAATCTGGATTCCAGGTGTTATCTTAATTCCCAGAGTTCAGGCTGTTACTCTTGTCTTCTGCCTTCAGTGTGACTTAATTTTGTATACTTTTTCTGATTTCTCTCTTTTCTTTCTACTTCAAATACTTGGGAAGGAAATTATCAGATTCAGTTTGCTTTTTAAAAATCAGGCCACACAAATTGCAATTTCCTGGATGTCCTCCATGTGTCTTTTCCAATAAGATCGGATGTTCCGCCCTGGCAGGTACCTGGTCCAAGGACTTGCTGCTAGCTGTAAAGATTGGTAGAAGATGACGTGAATAGAACATATCCCCTCAAATACTTGCGAGGTAGTGTTTACAAGTGTCATGATATCTTTATGATTTAAAAACACACTAGTCTTCAATGAGCCTTTCAAAGAATTGAGACCTAAGAAAATGCTTTTTAAGGGTTTTTAAGAGAACAGTGGATAACTAGAGAAGTAGTATTCTCTTAACATCTTTGTAGCAGGCAATAATTTATTTGTGTAGCCACTTGTAATGTCCCTCAGTTTAAGCCAACCATATAATGTCAGTACAATTTAGTCAAAGTGGTCCTTTCAGTATATAAAATGAGACTGAAATATGAAATCTGATGCTTAGACAGATATGATTTATGTGAAAGAAGTTTTCTTTTTAAATGGAAAAAATTCACAAAACATACACAGCTACTTTAAAATGTAAACCCCAGTGCCTTTCAAAAATCATATAATAATTCTGTATTTAGTTTTTAAAGTAACTACCAAACTTTTACTGTGGCTGTACCATGTTATATTCCCATCAGTGATGTATAAGGGTTTTTCTTTTTCTGTATCCTCATCAAGAGTTACTCTTTTCTGACCTCATTTAAAATTTGTGTTTTTTATTTTTGTAAGTTTGAAGTGGTATCTTATTGTTGTTTCCACTTGTTCTTCTTAACCAATGATATAGAACATTTTCTTACATGCTTGCTGACCTCTTAAGTCTAAGGTCCTTTGCCCATTTTTAAATTGAGTTGTCTTTTTATTGTTGAGTTTTACTGTATTCTACAGTAGCAGAGGTGTATAAGAGCAAAGTTAATGCCTGCTATTGATGCTAAATTGTTATCAATTCAAGCTACATTGTTACAAATTTATAATGTTAACTGTAATCCCCACGGTAACAAGGGAAGCCAGTATAATGCACTATATTAATAGAAAAAAGGAAAGACCCTATGTCATATCTCAGTAGATGCAGAAAAAGAATTTGACAAAATTTAATATATTTTAATGATAAAAATACTCAGAAAGGTAGGAGAAATAGACTGGAACTTCATTAATATGTTAAAGGGAATTTATGTTAGCCCCACAACATCTTACTTAATGGTGAAAGACTGAAAACTTTGTCTATAAGATGGACAAGATAAGAATGTCTGATTTTACTGTTGCTGTTTGATGCATTATATAGAGAAAAATCTTCCCAGATCTATACACAGTGTTAGAGCTAATCTAATCGAACCAGGTTTCAGGGAACAGGATCATTATCCAGAAACCAGTATGTGTTTCTATATTCTAGCAATGAACAAATTTAAAAGGATATTAAAAAAGTTTATTTATAATAGCATCCAAAAAATAAAATAGAAATAAACTTGAGATGAAGCACTGTACCAGACATTATAAAATATTACTGAAGGAAATTAAACAAGACCTAAGTAAGTGAAAAGACATTTTCCTTCCTAGATTGAAACATTTGACACTGTTAAAATAGCAGTATTTTTCAAGCAATCCATGAATTCAGTACAACATTTTTTAAAATTCCAGTGCCCCTTTTTGCCCAGAAGCAAAAAAGCAAGTCATCAAATTTATATGGAATTGAAAGGGGCTCTAATTAGTTAAACTAATCTTGATTAGGAGCAAAGGTGGAGGAGCTACATTTTTTAAATTTTAAAACTTGTTACAAAGCTACAGTAATAAAATTGTGTGATGAGAGTGGGGGTGTAGCAGGGTGGTAGATACTTACCTAGCATGAATGAGGTCCTAGGTTCAATACCCAGCACCACAAAACAATACACCCCCTGGAACTCCATAGGAAAACAGTGTGGTGTTGGCATAAGGATAGATGTATAGAATTTAATTGAAAGTCCAGATGTAAACCTAAACACCTGTTGTCACTTGATTCTCAATGAGAGCCAGAAGAACATTTAATGGAGATGAATAGTTTCTTCAGGTTATGCTGGGGCTAGATAACCATGTGAAAACAAATGAAATTAGATAGTTACCTTACATCATATATTCAAATTAGCTCAAAATAGATTAAAAACCTAAATATAAGTTAAAAGTAGAAAGTTATTAGAAGAAAATACATAGTTAAATCTCCATAACCTTGGATTTGGCAGTGTATTCTGAGATTTGACACCAAAAACAAACAACAAATTGGATTTTACAGAAGCAAAAAGTTTGGTCCATCAAAAACCACACAGAACAGGAGGTGGTATTTAGAAGTTTCCTTAATCTGTTACTTCACCAAATTTAATAATCCAATTGCTCCAGTTCTCAGCAAGCATAGTGACTGTTGTCCACAGCTTCCAGTTGAAATCTCTATTTACTGAAGTCAGCTCTGTGCACGGATAGGCAAGTTTTATTTCATAATATAATTAAATAATTGAGCTAAATATTATATGAAGCAATTAAATATGAGAAGAAAAATGTTTCTCCGAAAACAATGTTCAGTGCTTTGGGGAAAGAAAAAGAATCAATAAAAATGGCCTCTTAATTGTGTGGGTGGGACAGTTGTGAATTTTTGTGGAAAAATTATGAAACTCCATTAAATGTTTTGTACTCAGATTGCTTAGGAAGTGTTGCGAGTGTCTTTATTAATCTACATTATAGCGAGCCAAATTGGCTCATTTTCATGCATAAAATGAAAGAATGCATGACGCAAGTGTTTTATGCCAGAAAGAAGACATGTTACGTCTCTCAGCAGAGTCTCATGTATGAAACACCTTGTACATAAATAAATTAATAGAGACATATTCATATGTTGCAATGAAAATAATATTTATTTTTACAGTTGTGTGGATTAATTAACTTCTAAAATTAGTAGTTAATAATCCAGTCTGATCATTTTGAGTCAAGTGAATTTTTGCTGTATCTTTCACTCCACAGCCAGAGTACCCTGCCCTTAATTCAATTTAACTACAAGGAATTTTCTCTCTCATAACAGAGTCTTATGTGACAAATTTTAGGCCTGGTTGACTTGACAGCTCTATGCTTCATCAGTAATCCCTCTCTTTCTTCTATCTTCAGTGTATTTTCCTTTAGGGCTCCTGTCAATATTGTGAAGTGGATGCAGTATATCCAGAAGCAGAAAGAATTTCTTCCATTTCAGCCCCTGTAGCAGGATACCAACATGTTCGGATGACCATAAATGGGTCACCTTCCTATTTCCCATTTCCCATTTCCAATAATGGAGCACTTCAATCCTAGCAGGGACCCATCAGACCTTGAAAATAGGGTGAGCCCCAAGGCACACAAGGTAGGTGTAGGGACCTGAATAAAACCAATTAGTGGTAACAACAGAAAACAAAGGGCAAACTGACTATTGCAATGGGAATAGTACTTACAAACAGAATTTCTTCATTCCTTAATATAATGTTCTTAGACTTTTTAAAAAAAATTTTATTGAAGAACAAATAGCAATGAGACAGTTTCAAATAAAATTAGTAGGACAGATTCAAGAATTAATACATTGCACATTGCTTTCGTAGTGGCTTTTTGTTGTATAGGTGCATACATGATACTCTGTCTACAAACACTATTACAGCAGATGCCTGTAATCAATGAATTAAAAAGAATGTAGCTGTATACCTGTCTTTTTTTAAAAGATGAATCATAGTACAGTTTCAATAATTAATACTTTTTACATTGTTATCTTCCTAGTGGTTATCCATAGTACAAGAAGCAGACAGGATATCCTGTCCAAACACTGTTAGTGCAAATCTTTCTTCTCTTAGAATTATGCAAAAGTAGTGCATATTTATCCTAACTGTACTGTTTATACAAACACAGAATGGTTCTTCCTTTCTATCCCCTTTTTTTGTTTAGCCCTGTTAAGGACGGGTATTCTATTGTCATTCAATTATTATAGGTGCTTGAAATCAATGAAACAATCCAACACAGTCCAGCACTGCACAATAATAGTGGGTTATCTTAAGAGGTTGTTGACTTGAGCCATTTACAGCTCAGCTTATTATTATGGCTGTATTTTGTATACCTCGTTTTTATACTTTTCTGCTGGACGGTTAAGATGGAAATAAAGCAAGACCTATATAACATAAAATGTAACTTTTGTATCTGATGAGGTCAGTCAAGTCCCCTCAGGGTTTATCCTGTAACCCTGTACCTCAATCTGTAGATCTCTTGTCTGTGTCAACCATTTGGATAAATCATGACCATTGCTTGACCAGTTTGCTCTCTGTGAAAGCCTGAGAGAAAGTTTTCTCTCTGAGTGACTCTCCTTAGGCTCACTATAGATAACTGATTGCATTCCTGTGTGGCTCCATAATCTCCTTGATCAAAAAACTTGGGGCACAAACTTGGGGAGTTACAGTACAGGTTCTCCTGTGTTCTGAGTCTTCACTGACCTTGAAAGGCTAGGGCAAAAATGTTGGCTGATCTTGCAGCCTTCCATTTCTCCAGTTTTTGATCAGTGAACTTGGTTGTTAAACCTCCAGAAGAGAAGCTTATTATTTCCCTGAAACATATGCAGTTCAGTTTACCCTGTCTGACTGAATTCTTTTTAGTTGGTGTTATACATTTCTATTTGTATTTCTTCTTTTGATTTCTTGTACTAGAGAGACAATATGATATTTGTGTATATGTGTTTGGTTTATTTCACTTATGAGTATATGTGCAAGTGGCATCCACTTCAATATAAATGCTTCCAGTTTATCATTCTTTATAGCTGAGTAATACTCCATTGTATAGAAATATCATCTCGTTTTCAATTATTCCTCATGTGATGGGCATCTTGGTTGTTTCCAAGATTTTGCTATCACAAATTGTATTGCTACAAATATAGGTACACATATATCCCTATGATATGATGTTTGCAGTTCCTCCAGGAAAATTCCCAGTATGGAGATAGCTGGTTTGAATGGGATTTCCAGTCCTAGTTTTGTGAGGAGTCTCCACACTGATTTCCACAGTGGGTGTACCAGTCTACATTCCCACCAGCAGGGCAGAAGTGTTCCCTTTTTTCCACATCCTCTCCAACATTTGTTGTTGGTTGATTTCTTTATAATAGCTATTCTTTCTGGAGTGAGATAGTATCTCAGTGTTGTTTTAATTTACATTTCATGGATGGCTAGTGATGTGGAACATTTTTCCATATATTTATTTGCTTTAATTTCATCCTCTGAGAAGTGTATATTCACCTCAGATGTCCATTTCTGGATGGAGTCTTTAAATTTGAGCACCCTAATGTATCTTAGTTCTTTATTAATTCAAGAGAGAAGACCTTTGCCTGAGTGCTTATTAGTTGATATTTTTTCAAAATTTGAGGGTTCTTTTCTCACTTTTTGATAATTTCTTTTCACATGAAAAAACTTCTCAATAAAAGTTGACCCCAGTTGTTAATTCTTTTAAGTGTTTCCCGTGTGAATACATGTTTGTTCATGAACTCTTTGCCTACCCCTGCTTCTTGAAGAATTCCTCCTACTTTCTCTTCCAGGAGATTTTTTCTGTTTTAATACTTAGATCTTTAATCCATTTTTACTTTAGCTTAGTGCATGGTGGTAGAGCTGGGTCAAGTTTTAGTTTTCGGCATGTAGAAAGCCAGTTGTTCCAGGACCATTTATTAAAAAGGCCATCTTTCTTGAGGTAAGCGTGTTTGGCCACTTTTCAGGTGGCTGAGTGTGTTTGCAGAGGTCTCTACATCTTCTAATCTATTCCATTGATCCTCAGGTCTATTTTATTGCCAATATCATGTTGATTTTATCATAGTAGCTTTGTAGTATAATTTCAAGTTAGGAATTGTGATGCCGCCTGCCTTGTCTTTGTTGGACAGGATTGCCTTTGGTATTCTAGGTCTTTTGTGGTTCCAAATAAATTTTAGGAATAATTTCTCTAGATCTGGGAGTTATATTGGTGGCAGTTTGATAGGGATTACATTAAATCTGTACAACTATTTTGGGAGTATGGCCATCATCATGATGTTGGTTCTTCCTATCCAGAAGCAGGGAATATCTTTCCATTTTCTGAAATCCTCTACAATCTCTTTTCTTAGGGTGTTGTAATTTTCTGTGAAAAGGTCTTTGATGTCCTTGGTTAAGTGAATTGGAAGGTATTTCATTTTCTGCAGCGGTAGTGTAAAATGTATTGTTTCTATAGTTTCCCTTTCAGTGTGCTTGTTATCTGTGTAGAAAAATGCTATTGAGTTTTGAGTATTGACTTTGTATCCTGCTATGTTACTGAATTTCTGTATCAATTCTAGTTGATTCTTGGTGGAGTTTTTTGGGTCTTCCAAATAAAGTATCATGTCATCTGCAAATAGTGATAATTTAACTTCTTCTTTATCCATTCTTATTCCTTTTATTTCTCTCTCTTGTCTTATGGCTGTAGCTAATGATTCCAAAACTATATTGAATAGGAGGCATGGTAGAGGACGTCGTTGTTTTGTATCTGATCTAAGAGTAAAAGATTTCAGTTTTTCCCTGTTTAGAATTATATTAACTGTTGGGTTGTCATACATGACTTTTATCAAATTGAGGTAGAGGACTTCTATTCCAGCTTTCTGTAGGACTTTGAACATGAATGTATGTTGGACTTTTTCAAAAGCGTTTTCTGCATCAATTGAGATGATCATGTGGTTTTTAGTTTTGGCTGTATTGATATGGTTTATTATATTTATAGATTTTTGAATATTGAACCATCCTTGCATCCCTGGGATGGATCCTACCTGGTCATGGTGTATGATCTTCTTGATGATTTGCTGTATTCTATTTGCTAGGATTTCACTGAGAATTTTTGCATCTATGTTCATGATGGAGATTGGCCTGTAGTTCTCTTTTTTGGTTGAGTCTTTCCCTGGTTTCGGAATCAGTATGATACTTGCCTCCAGAATTGATTTTGGGAAGACTGCTTCGTTTTCAGTTTCATTGAAGAGTTTGAAGAGGGTAGGGATTATATCTTCTATAAATTTCTTGTAGAACTCAGCTATTAATCTATCAGGACCTGGACTTTTCTTTGTCGGCAGGCTTTTTATTATGTTTCATATTTCGTTGGCTGTTATTGGGTTATTGAGAGTTGTTCTATCTTCTTGATTCAGTTTTCGTAATTTGTGCCTTTCTAGGAGTCTATTTCTTGTGTCTTTTATTCTGTGAGCATAAAGATTCTCAAAGTAACTATTGATCATCTTCTGAATTTCCACTGGATCTGTGGTGATTTCACCCTTTTCATTCCTTATTGCTTGCATTTGAATTTTTTCTTTCCTCTTTTTGATGAGGTTGGTTAAGGGCTTATCGAACAACCAGCTTTTTGATTCATTCATTCTTTGAACTGTTTTCTTAATCTCAATTGAATTAATTTCTGCTCTAATCTTTATGATTTCTTTCCATCTTTGGGCTCTGGGTTTGGTTTGCTCTTCCTCTTCAAGATGTTGGAGGTGCAACATTAGGGGTCTATTTGTTCTGTTCTGTTTTCCTAATGTGTGAGTTCATAGCTATGATTTTCCCTCAGAGAACTGCTTTCATCGTATCCCATAAATTCCAATAAGTTGCTGTTAAATTTTTATTGAACTGTACATATTGTTTAATTTCTTGTTTAATTTCATTTGTGATCCATTGGTTGACAAATAGGGTATTGTCTAATTTCCGTGTATTTAGGGTTTTTTTCTGGTTTCTGTTCTCATTTATTTCCAGTTTCATTGCACTGTGGTTGGATAATATGCATGAGATAGTTTCTGTTTTCTTACATATACTTAAGCATGACCTATGGACTCGTATGTGGTCTATTTTAGAAAATGACCTGTGTGCAGCTTTAAAAAATGTGTATTCAACTGTGGTTGGGTGGACCAGTCTGTACATGTCCACCAGGTCCATTTGTTCTAAGCCCTGGTTCAGTTCTGCTACTTGTTTGCTAATTTTTTGTCTCAGTGACCTAACTTTTTGATATAAGGGGGTGTTAAGGTCTCCTGTTATGATTGTGGTCTTGGATATTCAATTTTTCATGTCTCTTAAGATTTCTCTTACATATTTGGGTGCTCCTGTGTTTGCTGGATAGATATTTATGAGTGTTACCTCTTTTTCTTGAATTTTTCCCGTGACCAATATATAGTGGCATTCTTTATTTCATTTGATCCTTCTTGGTTTGAAGTTGAGACTGTCTGAGAACAAGATTGCTACCCCAGCTTTTTTCTTATGTGCTGGGGCTTGTAGTATTGTTTTCCATCCTTTGACTTTAAGCCTATAAATGTCATTTTGAGTTAAGTGTATTTCTTGTGGACAGTGTATTGTTAGATTTTTTTTCCTAATCCACTGTGCCAGTCTATTTCTCTTAATTGGTGAATTGAGTCCATTTACATTGATGGTCATAATTGAAATGTGTTGACTCATGATTGACTTATTATTTACCAGTTCTTTACTCTTTTTTTGTCCTGTGTTTAATTATTTGCCCTGTTTAGTGGGTTCCTTCTGTTCTCCTTCATGGAGTTCTGGTAATTGTGCACCCTCTCTAGAACATCTTTCAGTAGCCTTTGTAGGGATTCCTTTGTCATTGTGAAATTCTTTAGTTGTTCTTTATCTTGGAAGTATTTGACTTCTTCATCAAATTTGAAAGAGAGTTTTGCAGGGTATAGTAGTCTGGGCTGAAATTTTGTTTTCATACAGGACTTGAAGTACTGTGCTCCATGCTCTCCTTGAGTTCATGGTTTGTGAAGAGAAATCGGCTGTAATTCTGATGGGTTTTCCTTTGAATGTGATCTTGTTCTTTTCTCTAGTAGCTTTCAGTGTATTATTCTTGTGCTGTATTTCTGGGATCTTGACTGTTATATGTCACAGTGTGTTATTAGTTGAGTTGAAGTTATTTTGCATGCTGTTGCTTTAGTTACTTGAATGTTTGAATATTTCTCATATTTGGGATGTTTTCTGCTATTACTTTTGCCCATATTCTTTTTATACCATTCGTATTGACTCCTTCTTTGTGATTGATGCCTATTAATCTCATTTTGTTCATCTTGGCATCCTCTTGCAGGTGATGGATTATTTTTTCCTGCATCTTCTTTTTAAGAGATCCTTTCTCACCTTTTCACTAGCTGCACCAGCATGTTGAATATCTGAAACTCTGTCTTCGCTTTCACTTGAACGGTTTTGTAGACTGGATATTGAGATTTTAAGTTCTTCTATATCTCTTTGACTCTGCTTCATGTGATCTATTTCTTTCCTGTACTGCTCATTCAAGGAATCTGTCATATTTGTAATCTCCTCTATTTTTTTAAATCAATATCTTCTTTAGAGGTAGCTATTAATTCTTTTACTGCAGTTTTTTCCAAATTGGGTTTCCTCATATACTTCCATAATTGATTCTCTACTTCAGATGATATGATTTCTAAGATTTCTTTTTTTTTATTTCTGCATTCCTCTTTACCTTTCTGCTGTTGTTTCTTTGCTTGCGACACTGTTAATTCATATGTTTCAGCTAGAATAGTGTTCTGTGCACTTTTTCTGGGTGGCCATTGGGTTTCTCCCATATGTTTCTGGATTTGATTCATCACTTCAGATGCTATGTATTCAACAATTTCTTTTTTTATTTCAGGCGTTTATTCTGGTCTGAGTTCCTCTATACCTTTCTGCTGTTGTTTCTTTGCTTCTGCCTCTATTAATTCATTCATTTCAACTAAGCTAGTGTCCTCTGCACTTATTATTGGTATGCTTGAGGCCTGAGATTGCATTTTTCTCCTGTCTTTGTCATTTTGTATAGCACTGACCTCTGACCTTTGGTGTAGAGCTTTGTTGCACTTACAAGCTTAGTGCATAATGAGATTTGGGTTCTGATTTGTTAATTTTGAGATTATCCAGTTATGCCTGGCCTGGATGTAGCTGTTGTGTTCAGCTGCTTTGTGCTGCACATATGCCCTTCTGGTACAAATATGAGCCTGTGGTTCCTCAGTGTTGTGCCCATAGCCTAGGGCACACCAGGCAGTGCCAAAGCTCTTCCACACATTCATTGGGCCATGCTGGGCTGCATCAGGGGCTGGAATAGTCACAAAAATTCTCACTTGCTTCGGGCCTGGGGCAGTGCTCTGTGGAGTTGTAGGACAGATCGGGCTGGTGTGGATTGGCTGAGAGAATCTCAGAAATTCTCGGTGGCTTGGAGATCTTGGGCAACGGGGCTTCGGATGGTGCTCACCACCAGAGGCATGCTCGGAAGCCAATAGTTCTCCCACAAACTCACCGGGCTGGGCTCGCATGGATGAGGGACCAGAAGAGTCACAAAAATTCTCACTTGCTGGGTGGAGTTGCTGTCTGGGGATCTGGGAAGTTGCAGGGCAGGCTGGGCTGCAGTGGATCAGTTGAGAGAGTCTCCTGTTTTTTTCTTTTAACAGCTTTTGATAAAAATGGAGCAGCAGGTAATTTAAGGTTATTCTCTTTTTTTTTTTTTTGAATTTTTTTATTTTATTGAAGAACAATAGCAATAAGACAGATTCAAATCAAATTAGTAGGACAGATTCAATAATTAATACATTACATATTGTTTTCATAGTGGTTTTTGGTTGTACAAGGTGCATACATGATATTCTATTTACAAACACTATTAGAGCACATGCCTCTAATCAATGAATTAAGAGAATGTAGCTGTATACTGACCTTTTTTTTAAAAAGCTGAATTATAGTACAGTTGCAATACTTAATGCTTTTTACATTGTTATCTTCCTAGTGGTTATCCATAAGTACAAGAAGCAGACAGGATATCCTGTCCAAACACTATTAGTGCAAATCTTTCTTCTCATAGAATTATGCAGAAGTACTGCATATTTATCCTAACTGTACTGTTTATATAAACACAGAATGATTCTTCCTTTGTATCCCCTTTTTTTGTTTAGTCCTGTCAAAGATAGGTATTCTATTGTCATTCAGTTATTATAGGTGCTTGAATTCAGAGAAAGAATCCAACATAGTCCAGCAGTCCACAATAATAGTGGGTTATCCAAAGAAGTTTTTTATTTTTTTAATTTATTTTTATTTTATTGAAATACAAAATGGAGCAGCAGGTAATTTAAGGTTATTCTCTTTTTACTAGTGAAACTCGTCATAATTGTTACTTGAGAATATATTCATATGCTTTACAGTAATCATCTGAGTGACTGACAAGTTACCTTGTCCTTCTGAAAAATTTTGTCTGGAAATCATACCTTAATAGCTGACCCCCTCACCATTGTTAGAAAGGGACCAATGGTAAACTGTAGCATATGAATATAGTTGTCCAACGTGTTTGTCATTGGTATTTAGTAATAGCTTCTTCTAATTGTGGGCTTCTTTCCCATGTCATGTGGTTTTGGCAAGATTTGTAATCATGATCATCTGTAACATGCCCCTTTCCAACTTCTCATTCCCAGCCCAGGTAGGGCTGATAAAAGATCGCTGTCTTGCTTGCTTCAGTGATGTATTCAGGGAAAGGGACATGGTATCATTAGGCAAATAAGGACTTTTGTGAGACATCTAGTCGGTGAGATTCTTACGTGTGTAGGGGTAGAATTTTAGAACATGTTTTGAGCTTATTTCCTGGGTTACATAGGGGTATACATGGAGTAGAAGGAAGCCTTTAGTCATGGAGACACCAGATAAACATAGGTAGGATGGTGATGAGTGAAAGTAGATAAATTTTTGTGACAGGAGTTTCTTGATTCTTGGTCTCCTCTATTTTGTTAGTGATCCAAAATGCTGTCTTAGCCAAATGAGCTAATAGATTTCCTATTTTGCTTAAGCAAGTTTGAGTGTCTTTCGCCAGTAACTTCCAACATTCTGATTAATACACCACCAGAGAAAATAGCCCAAGATAGCCATGATTTTCTTAGCATATTCACTTTAATACTTGAAGTACTTAATGAACCTCTGAGGGTCCCATGTTCATGCCAAAGAGCATACTCATGTGAAATCTACAGTTTTTCCAAAGCTGATATTGCTAATTGCCTATCATTATAATAGGGGGGAATATCACAACTTGGAAATAATTAGTGGCCGGTAAACTCTGCATCTTGTTTCTAGTAAAATTCTTCAGGATAAAAGGTTTTTCCTGGGAGATGTTATTCTAGTTGAATGTAGGACACATACTTTAAAAATTTGAGGGGAATGATCTGACTGTGTGGATGGTTTTAGAATCATTGAATTTGAGGTATTGTCGGTAAGGCTAATTTAGGATCAGTCTTGTCTTTTTAAGGTATTTATAGCATGTAGAAATATAGCCATATGACCCACATGGCTCTCCTCTAGCTGGGATTTGTGCACCCAGGGCACATTTCTGTTATTCTGCATTCAGGAACAATCAGAGTAGATCCTGATTAGTAAAAATGGAGGCTAGGAACTGAACTGATTGGGTGTCTGAGGGCAAATGGTTGAGCTTAGCATCTGCCGAAGGCAGCCTGTTATAGGGGAAGGTCTACATTATCACAATCAGATAGTTGGGCCTTTTACACTTAGTATGCCCAGATATGCCTGAGAAGATTCACCTAATTACATGGAATCTAGAAAGAGTAAGCATGCCAAAAAATTTAGCATTTTTCCATCCACAGGATTTCAGTATAGTTAGGACTTGTTTCTTCAAAATAAATAAGGGACAGATGCTGAGAAACTGAAGGTGCCCAGTCTAATTATGAAAAGAATATGAGTTATGTAGTAGGGCAAATGTTTACATGTGGCAGTTATTTAAGTTCTTGAACTATGTTGAAAATGTAGCTTGACATTAACCATATCATGACTATATAAAGATAGGGAAATGATATAGCTCCAGCCCTCAGTGGTATACACACAGTGTGTTTTTAGTTGTTTTGCCAAGCTGTGGACTGACTACAAAACTGCTTATTTTTCAAGGGCATTAATAATAAACTGAGTTTATAATTAATAAACACGAAGCTCTCCTTTCATACTCATTGGCTAGCACTGCATAATCTGGAGTTTCTAAAACTGTAAAACAATTTGATCATCTTTTGAGTGAGAGACCATCTTTAAACCAATTTTGTTTGTCTAGAATTAGAAATGAAGAGTCAATAGATTTGAAAAGGCCTTCTGATAAAGTTAAGGCAAGTTATGCTACACTCAAGAGTCTGATAATCTGCCAAGTCTTGGTCAGTGACTTTTATTTAAAGATGGTTTGACATATAGTTTTCTCAGAAAGCTAAAGATCAAATCTGAATATAGGACATATGCATTTATAAATCTAGTGCAGGTATTATACATATTAAGGTGGGTAAAATTCAAATGGAGTGATGGGAAATGTGAAGGAAATTGACCTGTGTGGTGAATGGGCACAGAAGAATGATTAGTTTCTTTGATAGGATAGTTAATAGAATATTCACTATGACTGAGAGACCCCACTGACTTGTGTATGACATTTGTCAGAAAAGTCATTGCACCTTTAATATAAGTACCTTTAAGTGTGCTAAATTGCAGAATATGAAAGCATAAATCTAGTTGTGTAATGGGAAGCTACTTAGAACTGTAGAAATTATTTTCAAAATTCATTTATGGACTAGCTTGTTTTCTGGGACGGAAGACAAATCTTGCCACCTTTACAAAATAAAAGTCTAGTGTGATACTCCATTAGCATTTAAGGCACAAGGAGACTTTAGTAATGTCGAGTAAGAGGTACTTGTTTCCGGCTGAGGGTTCCTATCCAGAGTAGCTCTGCTTTAGTCAGTATGTTAGTGGTATGTACACCTATGGTGATTTACACTGTGTTCACTATATCTGATTTTGTAGAGTAAGACAAGCATTGACAAACAAACTAGAAGTGGAAAAAGTTTAACAATTTAGTACCAAATCCCCCACTGATTGTCTCAGTCTATCCTACTTGGCCATATGGCACATAGATGCAGAAGAAAGACAGAGAGGAAAAGTTCTGCAGCTGAGGAATTCTGAGATGGCCATGTTCTTTGTGGCACAAAAGGGGTTGTCTCCAAAAGCTCATGGTTTTTATTGGCATCAGGGGTTGTGCAGAGTGCACAAGGAAAAAAGAACTCAGTAGGCATACCAGGCCTACAGGCCTCCAATTAATGATGAACACATTATTTTGATGTGTGCAAGGCTGGCCCCTTTATTGTCAAGAAGCTGTGGTTCTTTCTGAGTCCCATGACATCATCTGAGATGTTCTCTCACAGGCTCTACTCCAGCCTCCCTATCATCCCTCAGTTGGGAAGCTCTTCTCCAAGCTTTTCTGTTAATGAGCCCACTGGTGGTTTGGCTAGACTTGATAACATTCTTTTAGCCCAATAAGGGAACACTTGTTTCAGTGTAGTTTCAGTGTAACCCCTCTGCAAATCTCAGTGAATAGGGTGAAGGCAAGGTCAGCGTGGGGTCTCCCAGACTTAGCATATTTAGTGTATTATTTTAAATCTAGATTATTCATTTACTATTTCCTTCCATCCAACATGTGCATTTTTCATTTTTTTCTTTAATTAGCACATGTTTGCAATACATAATGATTACATGCACTGTAGCGGCTGGCACAGCTATATGATGCATTTCAGTTCCTTTCTTCACTCCCCCTGATTTTATTTTTTAGCATCAGATTCATTTATTTAAAAGGCCTTATAAAGTTACTGTCATATGCAGATTGAAAATAATACTAATAGGCCAGAAATCATATAAAATATGTAAGAGTTCAGCATGTTCATTTTTAAGTATTTGATAGTTAAGGATTATTTAATGTAATTTTATTTTCTTATCATTACATTTTGTTACATGGTATGGCAGATGATCTTAGATTCATGTCATATATGTGTAAATATTTTTGCACTTGTTACTGAGTTCCTCAAAGTCAGTCTTGAGTCTTGTGCTTATGTGATCCTTCTGCCTCAGCCTCTTGTGTAACTAGGACTACAGTTGTGTACAACTGCACCCAGCTTTGATGTTGTATTTTATAAGGAAAAGCTATTGAGTAAGGTACATTAATGATCTTTTTAATTTACTTTTGTTAGTATGGGGTGGGAATTGAGCCCAAGGCTTTATGCCTGGTACGCAAGTGCTATGCCATTGAGCTGTATTACTTTGCAAGTTATGATGATCTATAGCAAAATTTCCCATCCCACCCCCATGATTTTAAAAACACTTTTAAACACCATTGTTGATGCTGGTAGCAGGAGTAGCACTGAATTTAGAACATTTCCCCCCAGAAATCCTGAATCAGAAGAAGATAGAATAAAAAGTGAAGTGAATGTTTTGAGGTGAAGCCTGGAGGTAGTAGCACTGGAGGCTCAGCAGCCAGCTGCGTCTCAACCTAGGCAAGGACCCAAGGGCTGGGAAGAGGCAAGGAGGGAAGTAAGGAGGTCAAGAGGCTTGTATAATGGGATTACAACTTGCTGCGTTTGAGGAAACTCAGTTTTTATTTAATTTTAGAACATCTAGAGAAGTGCAGCAACCTCTTGGAAAGGTAAGACCTAGTGAGGACAAAGCAGTCACAGTAATGTAGGGAAACAACACTGAGTGCCTTCCTTCATGCAGTCTAGTAGTACTGGCCAGCCATGTTTCCTGTGGGTTGCTAACTCTGGAATTGTTAGCTTTTGCCGTATGCCAGGATTTGACCCATCTGGAGGTTCCCATCAGAGCTCCAGAATTAAAAAATAAATCAGTGACTGTGGTGGCTCCAGGTTGAAGGTATAAGTTTGGGATGAAGGATAGAAAGAATAGTCTGCCTCCTAAATGTCTCCTAGGTGAATGAATAGCTGCACATCTCCCATGAACCTGTGACCTTTGGTTGAACCAAAAAGTCAGCAGTATCTTTGTGTGGAAGGGCTCATGGGGCCAGGCTTTGACGTTTTGACTCTTCTAAGGCTTTGGATTGGTGTGTGGCCAACCCAAATTGGTTATTTTAAATTAGAACCCACTCCTTTCTAGATCCAGGTGCGGTCATTCTCTCAGGGTTGGCTTGACTCTGTCAGACTCAGAGCAGATCGCACAGGCAGCTCAAAGGTTGGAAAAGGCCATTTCCCCACCAGTCAGCTCTTTCATCTTTTCTGGCTGCTGCACCAGTCGTCCCCCCAAATTACTTGGATCCCTTTGAAGAAGTGTTCCTCCTGAAGGTCTCCCTCAAGAAACCATGTACCTCCCTTTCAGTTTGAATGAACCTCTTCTCTGTGGAGAGATATTTAGTATCTCTGTGAAGAATACAAACAACCCCTGTGGTGGGTGTAACCCCACACCACTGAATACTTAGTACACATTACCCCAGGAGAGTAAACAACTGGGAGGCAGAGTGACTCTGTCAGCCCTTGGCATCACTGGAAACATTTATTAAGCTCTTTACCTTCATGGGGCACTGAGCTAGGGATAGCACAAAACATTAGCAGATGTGATTTCTGCCCTTGGAGACTGAGGACACTGTATTTGTGAGCTCATTCTTGTGTGAAGTGTGAAATTTACTTCTGCTGTCTTTTTTAGCTAACAAGTAAATTGCATGTAGGCAAGGAACAGTGGGGGCCAGCAGAAGGCCAGCATGCCAAGGCACTGCACCTGGTGCACCATCTTTGTTGTGCCCTGTTCCCATCCTGCTGAGCCACCAGGAGTACTTTTAAAATACTTCATTGTACATTTAAAGAGATTCACTTTCCTCTCATGTTTGTGTATCTCTGTCTGGAATGTCATGATGTGGATTGGAATCGACAGTTTTGGTCAAGGGGTGATTTACAATGTTCTTGATGGGCAGGAACCCTTAGGAAGGCCAACTGTTTTCTTACAACTGCAAGTGTCATTAAGAAATAGTCCTGTGGGGGCCAGGGAGATGGCTCAGCAGAATAAGTGCTTCCCTGGCAACACAAGGGTCTGAGTTCAATCCCCGATTCCACCAAAAAAAAAAAAAAAAAAAGAGTCTTGAACAAAGAAGGGAAGGCTGGTCTGTCCTCCTTCCTCTTGCAGTTCTTTCTGTGCTCCTTGGTGCATTGTGTTTCTTTGAGCTTCCTCTCTTCACACATGGCTTGCAGCCCCCCCTCGCAGCACACAGAAAGAATCAGATTTAATGGAAAGTTGTGTAAATAGTGTGGAGAGTTCCTGGTACTCCTTTCCCATAATGTTAACCTTAACATATTAACCATCAGATAGTGATTTTCTAGAAAGCATTCTTTGAACTTTAAAATTTTAAGGTCCTTGCTCTTCGCAGGTAGCAGATAATGATTTTGTTCTCTTACTTAAAGGAGTCTTCTAGGAGAGTAGATTTTTAGTAACTTGAAGTTTTATTTTCTCTTAAGACTTTTAAAATTTTAAAAAGGTTCTGATAACAGCAGCAGCAGACCTGACGGCAGTGTTTTCTGGTGATTAAATTTCAGCTGCAATAGAATCTGGGTGTAGAATTTATTTTTGACTTGAGAGTCCTTTCTGGGATCTTGAAATGGTTATTTATTGATTCTTCATTTAGCATTTAGTAACTGTCCATAAGTGCCAAGTACTGTACTAATCTCTAGAAATTCTGAGTTGAACTTCAATATATAGCTTGTACCTTTAAAGTTTCTGATCTAATAGGGAATGGTACAGTATGGAAATGGTGGAAGAAGACCCTGAAAAACAGTCTGATCTGACAAGTCTTCCATCCAAAAGGAACACTCTTTGGAGTCTGTAATGTTCTGTTCAGCCCAAACTTACAATTAAAATGGCCTATGTAAATTCAGGTGACAGTCAGCACTTTGCTATTTTACAAATGGATAATATGGTGTTTCCTGTGATGTAGAGTTTAGGTAGCCATTAAACACAACAGTATGCTGAATGTGATTATCTTGTCAGCATCTCTCTATCCGCCTTTTTCCCAAGAAGTTAAAAAAAAAATTTAGTGTCTTACTATGCAGCTGGCACTTGATCCTTCTGTTTTCAGCCTCCCCAGTGCAGGGATTACAGGCATGAACCACCATGCCTGGCTTAGCGGTCAAGCCCTAGTTTGTGTGCTTGCCCAAGCAGATGAGCTGAGCTATCTTGCTGGCCCTTGAAACAGTTTTTTGTTCTTGTGGAACCAGGGATTGAACTCAGACCTTTGCTCTTGCGAGGCAAGTGCTTATTCTACTGAGCCATCTCCCTAGCCCCGTTCAAAACAGTTTTATTTCACAGTTGTGTTTAAAGTCACAAGCATACTATTTCTTCATGTTTTTATTAGTACATGTGTATAGTACATAATTACATTCCTTGTGTGGAGTCGATGTTTGCATGTAACTCATCTGTAGTTCCTCTTACATCCCCTTTCTCTCCCATTCCTTCCCCTCTCTCCCTCTGTCCATATCCTGATCTGCTTCTCATTTGTGACAGATCTAGGTCTCTGCTTCTTATCATTATTTCGTTGTTTATTTATAATTTGGGTTTCTCATGTAATAGAAACTATGTGATATTTAAGCCAATTTATTTTTTATCACAAAACATTAATATTGTTATTTGTACTTTATAGAAAATGATTATGTAGATTTGCTCAAAGGGAAATACATCCCATTACATGGTTTCACTGAGGTTCCATAGCAAAAACTTACATATGCACTGATTCCTAAAACATACCATTCCATCACTCTGCATTTTTAGTTTAAGGTATATATTATTATCCTAGATAGGCATTCTGAAGTTTAATAACGTACATGTTGGCTGTTTTGTCACTTCTGTTCCTCCAGTGATTCTTCAATCCTTGCTTCAGGTTCATTAGCAGGTTGAGAGCAGGCATGGCTTTCTCTGGGGTCTTTCTTGAAGATATTCCAGGAGCAGAGGCATATTATCACAACAGATCATAAAATCCAAGTCTTTACTACAGTGTCAATTAAAATATGTTCAATGATACAATGTTGAACAGGTTGATTGCATTCCATAAACTCAGACTTATGTCTCTCTGAGTCAGTGTGGGTTCTAGTGAACACAGCTCTGTAGCCAAGGTAGAAAGCTAATGGACAGGATTGCAAAATCATTGTAACCAGCAATGTGCATTCTGTTGTGTTGGTACCTGAATATTGTGTCCAGTTAGAGATATATGATGAGGCAGGCAAATGGTTTACTAAATGGTTTATCTGTAATCCAAATATTCCTGGCACATAAAATTACATAACAGCTCACCATCAGCAGGAATCCTCACAATTGAGATACAAATATGGTTGTCAACATGGAGAATTTTTCTAGGAAGGTGGAAGATCCGACTGTGCCCTGTTCAGTACATGCAATGCTGTTTATGTTTTTGACTCAGTCCATCTGTGGCTGAATTTTGTTTAACAGCTTCCATTGCATAATTAGTTTGTTGGATCCTGCTGTGAGTGCTTTAAACAGTGACATCATTGTCAAACTGGTTGAAAACATAGGCCCCAGAGGGACCTAGATGTGAGCCTTCATAACCTGTTTCTGTGTCTATTTTTATATTTAAATAATGAACATGGAGATAGATATGGGGCTGCATGCCTATAGGTCCCAGCAACTTGAGAACCTGAAGCAGGAGGATAGCAGGTCTGAGGCCATTCTCATAAGAAGATTTATAAGGACTGGTAATGTAGTCAGTCCAGTATGTGTGAGGCCTAGGGTTCCCTCCTCAGTACCACAGAAACAAAACAAAACTAAATTGCCATTAATTATTTAGCTGCTATTATATGTCTGTGTATATATGTGTATAAACATACCCTTCCAGGTCAGTAAGTATTTTCACAGGTTTTCAAAATTTTATATAAAAACATTTTATCATGAGAGTTTATTTATTTATTTATTTTCATTTTTTTTGTCTTTGCTACAGGGTCTTACTATGCAGCTTGGACTCATAGTGATCCTCCTATTTTTAGCCTCCCCAGCACTGGGATTGCAGTTGTGTCCCACCATGCCCCAACTTGGGCCAGTGTGGTGTGCAGGACTGGGAATTGAACCCTGGTCCCTGTGCTTGCCAAAGCTGGTGCTTAATGAGAGTTTTAAAACATAAAATTGAAGAATGTTACAGTACCTTTAACCCATAGTCTAGATTCTCTGACATTGTTCTATACTTATTCTATCATTTTTATACATTAATATATCTTAATTTTTTATATATTTCAAAAGCAAATTAAAGTTGCATGAAATATCCTCTATGTGCTGCAGTGTACTTATCATTAACTAGAGTTAAATATTCATTAACAATTTTTCTTTTGATACATAGTTGTGCTCAATGAAGTGCATGCCTGTTCAGCATATGTCTGCTGAGTTTTAACTGGCACATACTCTGGCATACACCAGAATCCCTAATGACACAGACAGCACAATGTCACTGTACCTATATTGCCTTTGTGACATTTTCCAGTCAGTTCCCACCTCTCTGCTTATAGAGGTACTTGTTTTAATTTTTCCCATGGTAGATTAGTTTTGCCTGTTCTGTGATTTGATAAATGTGCTTTTATGTACAGTATTTGCCTTTTTATCTGGTGCTGCTTCCATTCAGCATGTTTTTAAGATTTATCGATGTTGTTGTATGTTTCAGTAGGGCTTTCTGCTGTTGCCGAGTAGTATTCCATTGTATAAACATGCCAGTGTCACTGTTTTCCTATACTGGACATGTAGGAGAATTTATTCATTTTTTAACTATTATAAATAATAGTTAACATTTTCTACAAGTTTTTTTGTGGTTGTGTATGTGTACAGATACATTTATACACAGATATTTAGTATTAACGTGTTTATGTGAGTGAATGTATACATATACAAGCACATGCATTTGTGTATGCATGTGGGTATGTATGTTGCTGTTGGCTAAATATTTTGAAGTAGAATCACTTAATCTTAGGATGGATTGTTTTTTTTTACCTTTTTTAAGAATATGATAGACCTGTTTCCAAAGTGATGGGTCTGTTTTAATTTTCCACTAACTATAATAATTCCTATGGATTCACATCCTTGACATGTGAATCTCTTTAATTTTGTCTATTCTGATTGGTAGGTAGTGACATAACAGTGTTTAATACTTTTATGTGCTTATTGACCAATTGTGTATCTTTCTTTGTAATGTGTCTGTTTAACTTTATTTTCATTTTAAAAATTGGGTTGAGATGTTTTTTTTTTTTATGTGGCTACCATTCCTTTGTCAGACACATATTTTGTAATTTTTTATTCCCATTTTATGACTTTCTTATTCTTAATGATGTCTTTGATAGGAAGTTAAATTTTGATAGGTTTTATTATTACTGTTTTCTATAACTTGAGAAACTTTACCCATTCCCAAGTCATGATCATATTGTCCTTAGTTTCCTGTAAAAAGTTAGATATTAGGTTTTATTTTTTTATTTTATTTTTTTTTTTTTGTCTTTTTGAGACAGGGTTTCACTATGCAGTTCAGGCTGGCCTTAAGCTCACTTTGTAGCTCAGGCTGATCTCAAACTCACAACAGTCCTCCTGCCTCAGCCTCCCGAGTGCTGGGATTATAGCCATGTGCCACCACGCCCGGCTGATATTAGGTTTTATATGCTATACTCCAAGTTAATTTTTTATGTGAGTGATGTAAGGTGGGGGTCAAGATTAGTATTTTCTATGAACATCCAATTATCACTATTTGTTGGAAGGCAATTGTTTTTTAGTGCCTTTATTGAAAATTATGACTGTAGGGGTTTATTTCTGGAGTGCTCTTTTCTGTTCCACAGGTCTACTTTGATTAGTTTCATATAATTTTTTTCATAGTTGCATACGGTGTTTTATTGGTGTCCATAGGTCACGTGGAATCACTTTACCATTGTTGAACATTTTGAAGTTAATATCTTTTGTTACTAAAGCTGTACTATGATTAAGTGTAGAAATAATTTATAAACAAACTTTAAGGCAAGCATTTTCAAAACAATGTTACTATTTAATGTTTTGTAGTGCAGGGATCTGTTGGTTCACTGTGATTGGTTCTACCTGGGGAGAAATGGCAGCAGGAATGAGGAAGATAGACAAGAAGACAAAAGCTGGGCTAGGTGGTCGCCGGTCTGCCTGATGGGCAAGACTAATACAACTGCACAACAAAACAGTCTTTTATATATACTTTTGCAAAGTTAGTAACATGTGACGCAAGGTTGCCTAGTGACTAATAGCTGACTTTAGCAAGATTGGATGTTTATCTCAGGACTGAGGTAGTTTGTTTGCTTTAGGCACTGAGGTCTAGTCCCACCTACACACATTTGATGAATTTCCTAGCTTCCTCGGCATCCAACACTGTGGTACTATGTAATATTTTCTTTGGTGATGAATGAGAGCGCTTAATATTCTCAAGAAGGTAGAGTGATTACTATGACCATTAGCACATGAAGTTCTCAGCAGCTTGGGGAACAGAGTTCACTTTGCTTCTATCAACTATCAGTCACTATAATGAAATACTCGAGAAGATGAATCTACAAAAAGCCCAATGTTCTGGAGGTTCTAGTCCAGAATGGGCAGGTTCATTGCTTGGGCTGGTGGTCGAAATGCTGGATGGCAGTGATGGGCAGTATGTGGCAAAGCAAACCACAGTCAAAGAGAGAAGGTCAGGTCCCATGGCCCCTTTGTGGTCTCACCCTCAGTGACCCAAGCACTGGCCACCAGGTGCTCCACCATCTCCCAGCAGTACCATATTAGGGACTAATCCTTCAACACAGGGCCTGTATGGGTACTTACCTAATTGAAGCAGCATTTAAATGTTTTATTTGGATTGTTTCAGTTGTACCAACTCCTAGTAGAAAAGTATAAGAACTAAATGCTGCAAAGGGACTTGCCTAGAACTTACTATTTTCGATGCCAACATTGACAATGAGAAGCAGGTTTGTGCCATTTGAAGGCATTCACTCAATTCTAGAAGCAGGGCAGTGGTCATAGCTCATCTGTGAGTGCTGTCAGATGTGAGGGGTTATCTGTTTCAGGCTTTTAATGTGATAATCAGACATAATTGTGTAAATGATCCCTGAGGTACAGGATTTTATTTTATATGGACATATAAATAAAGTTACACCACTGAGTGAAGTGTCTGTAAATGCTTGCTTATCTTCTTTATGTAACCATTTATCTACTTAGAGGAACAATTTGCAGTGGAAATGCCACCATCAATTTCATTTTAAATATTTGTAAATATTTCTTGGGTAAGATGCACTTTAAGGGAGGAAATAGTTACTTGAATATTTAATATTTGTTCATATGTTCTCTTTCATGTGTACAGTGAAATAATTGTACATCATTATCTTTTAAGAGATTTCCTTGCATTTACCATAATGAAAATATCTATAATGGAAAGAGTACTGTACTTGAAAACTATAATTTTTATGAATTGTTTAGTCATTTTATTTCAGCAGACTAAGAAAGCTTTGATTGCTGCCACTATGTCAAGCTAAATTTTGGCAAAGCAGAGAGATAGAGGATACCGGAGTGGTATTACTGGAATCCTGTGTGAGAACAGGCTCTTCAGACTTCTACATTGCCTTCTTTCTTTAACGTATTTAGTACAGGGTGTACAGGGTCTCACTACATAGATCAGACTCGAGATTCTCCTTTTTCAGCCTCCCAAGTGCTGGGATTACAGGTGTGCACCACTATGCCCAGTTTCAGTTGCAGTCTCAGTGTGCCCTGGTGGCAAGGCTGGCATAGCACACCGGGGAATACATTGCCTTTTAATTTCTCAGTAAATTAGAGACTCCTTTCTGGACCCTGTCAGTTATTTTTAACCAAATTATAAAACTCTTTTCTGCTTGAAACCTTCATTATCAGACATGATGTATTATAAATATATTAGAATCTTTGGGAGCTATCACCTTTTTCTTTTCTGCAGGCTAATGCACACAATCACAATAAATAAATTAAAAAGCCATTTACCCTTCTCCACAGCCCCAGTACTGGCTAGTCTTCATTGCTGACCCAATATTAGACTCTTGTGGATACTGGTGATGGGGAACACTGTACCCCAGAACCCAGATTAAACTCTTAATATGGTTTAAGAAGAATTGTTTTCAGTTGTATTGACATTTTTAGGGTGTATTCCAGAGTGAATCATATGTGTCTTAGACTGAACTTAATCTCTGAATATTCTTTCTTTTAATTAATTTAATTTGATACAAGGTCTCACTGTGCAATTTAGACTCACAGTAATTCTCCTGTCTCAGCCTCCCCAGTGCTGGGATTATAGGTGTGTGCCACCACACCTGGTTTTAGGGTTGGCATAGAGTGCCCAGGGTTCTGAGGCCCTCACAGCATGTACCAAGGATAGACTTGAGTTCTTATGCTTGCCAGGCAGTTGCTTAAATCACTGGCCAAGCTGTCTCCCTAGCCCAGTCTCTGAATATTCTTGGTGACAACTCTTTTTCTTTTGTTTTCTTTTCTTTTTTCTCTTTTCTTTTCTTTTCTTTTCTTTTCTTTTCTTTTCTTTTCTTTTCTTTTCTTTTCTTTTCTTTTCTTTTCTTTTCTTTTCTTTTCCTCTTTCCCCTCCCTCCCTTTTCCTTCTTCTCCTCTCTCTTTCTCCATCTGTCCGTCCATCCTTCCTTTTCTTGTTTTCTTTTCTTCCTCCTCCTCCTTCTTCTCCTCCTCTTCCTCTTCCTTCTTCTTCTTCAACTTCATTGAACTTCGGACCTTTTAATTGCCAGGCAGGCACATAGGCTGCTGAGCTCTCTTTGGCCCTGAAAAGATTTCTTCAGGGAACCAACTGGACATCCTCACACCCTGTCAGAAATCAGTGGCAGTCTAACCAGATTGGATGAGAGGGTGGTCATGAGTGGTTGCTTACAATTGGATCTTCCTGCCAGTGTCCAATTGTCCAGAACCCTGCCTATCTTCTAATGAAAAAAAAAAAAAAAGCCAGAAAATGGCCAGAACTAAAATCAAAACCATAAACCAGTGATGAATTTCATTTTTGGGCTTCTTTTTTCATCTAGCCATCCTAATTTTAATAACATTTTGTGGTTTGAGGATTAAATCCGCAGCCTTATACATGTAAGAAAGTACTTTACTACTCAGCTACATCCATGGCTATTTTATTTTATTTATGAGACAGAATCTTTTCTTTTTTTTTTTTTGTATTTTGTGGAAAAAGGTAAAAAAATTTCTTTTTGTTAAAATTTCATAACAAAATAATATAATAACAGTAGTTAATACATGTTGTTATTTTTAAAGTAATTATTCATAGTACAAGGTATGGGGATTAAAATTTCTCTAATTGATATTAGCACAAGTTTTCCCTTTCAATGAACTAAAAGATACTAATGTATAACTGACTTGCATTTTTTTCCTTCTATCATTTTCCCTTTCCTCTATCCTAGATCTCTTTTCCTTTTGAATAATATTTTCCCATTTCATGATATGTATTATATGTTTTAGACCTTACTTACTCTGTGAGTTTCTCATTCAAGGGAGGCAGTATGATGTTTATTCATGTGAGTCTGATTTTCACTTATGAGTATGGAAGGCTCATTCTCAGCTAACTTGCTAGCATAGTGAGTCAAGTGACAGATTTATTTACTTGCTAACATAGTGGGATTTCATCTTTTATTTTATAAAGTGGTTATTTTGTGGAGTGTACATTCTTCCTGCTATCATCCCTCCAGGGGCTCCCTGTAAGGGAAACTGATTCCATGTGTATTGGGTATTCTAAAGGGATAGGACAACACATTTTTCTCCTTTTGTTTTTCATTTTTAAGGAATCAGAAGCCTTACAGGGTTGTTTATGTACTCCTTTGACAGACATCTGTTGAGCATTCAGCTAGGGGTTTCTAGAGGTTGAAGGGACACTGTGAGCACAGTGGTGGCTCTAGGAGGCTTTGTTGGTTAGTGTCCATTAACCTTTGGGCCTCTGTTTTAGCACTGTCCTTTGCTTTATAGACAATTTTCTGAGTGCTCACTTGGCAAGTTCTTATAATAGTTTTGTTTCCTCTCAGGTATAGCCTTTTCATATGTTTTTCTCTCAGTGGCTTTCTTAGTAGTGCTACTTGCCAACAGAAGTAAATGAGAGCTCTAGTGACCAAGGATGTGCTTGTCCAGTGATCTACACCTGTCCTGTCCTCCCTGCACAGCACAGGGTGCCAACTAAAGCAGCTGCAGTCTCTTTCTGGGTATAATGCATTGAATATTCCTTATGTGGTCTCAGTTTTGTTTTCTTCCTAAATGTTGTTAATCTTGCGTGTGTCCTGTTGGAGCAGGAAAAAGAGAGAAACAAGCAAAAAAAAAAACCCCACAAAAACTGGAAGTCTTAATATCTATTTTACAGAGAAAGAGTTTAGCCTATAGAAATTAAACCATAACTAGTTAATAGAAAAATCAGCCCATGTCTCAGGGGAAGCAGCAGCACATGTCATAGTCTCAACTTGAACTTGGAGCCTTGTGACCATGGATGGTGGGCAAGAGGGCTGACTTGAGACCATCTATAAACTTGCACACAGTAGGTTATGACAGTGGTTAGATAATGCAGAACTAATAGGCATAGTACTCTATCTAGAATTTTAATTTTACACATCAAGAAGTTGGAAGCCACTGTGTTTTCTGCAAGGAAGCTTACCATGACCAAATTAACATTCTAGGGAAAATACAAATGGCGCTTGCTACTGTGTGTCCATATGGCTGGGGTGGGGAGGACAGCTAGTGGTACCCTTGGAAGGGAAATATTACCTGTTTGACATCTAAGATCGCAAGCCTCTTTGATTTTGAGCTAAGGTATTATAATAAATACAGGATAGAAATAGGAATCAAACTCTCAAATGGCATGCCAGCTCCATCTCTTTTGATCTAAGTGGGCTTTCTAGCTCTGAATTTTGATGATTCTTTTATTTTTCACTTGCTTAAGGAGCATTTCAGTGTCACTTAACCCTTCCTCCTGCTTATATCACTCTATCCCTGATTAAAATAGACTGAAATTAAGAGACATCTGCTAGCGTGGACTTAGTGGTACCTACCTGAATAGGTATCATCACTTTAGGAGGCTGAGGCATATGGATCTCAAGTTATGTAGTTTAACAAGATCCTGTCTTAAAGTAACAAAGAAAAATGACCTGGGGATGTAGCTCAGTATGAATACAGTCCTTCCCCAATACTTCCAAGGCACCAGAGATAGAAATACACCAATAGAGACAGACAGACAGACAGACAGAGAAAGAGAGGTAAAGAGGGAGAGGAGAAATTAAATTCACTAATTTATTGTGAGTACTGTGGAATAGAGGCTCAGATGGGACTCAAATAAGGAATTAGAAGACCACAGCAACACGGTCTTATACTTTCATTTTTTTTTTTTTTTTCCTTCATAAATGGTTTTTGTTCCACATGACTAAACTGGGCTTCTCTAAAATTCTCCTGAGTTTATGTTTCAGTTATTGATGCAATTAGAGTCATCATTGGAGGATAAAATTTTAGGGTCTTAGGTCATTTTTGGAGTCAACAGGGTAAGAGGCAGAACAGCCATACTGCAGGTTCCACTCCTGAATTTCATTTCTACTTCTCTTTTCCTTTTCCCTCTTTCCTTCTCCTTCTCCTTCTCCTTCTCCTTCTCCTTCTCCTTCTCCTTCTCCTTCTCCTTCTCCTTCTCCTTCTCCTTTCCTTTCTTTTCCTTTCCAAGGGCACAGGGTCTCATTTTGTAATTTACAGTGGCTTTGAACTTGCTGTGTATTGCGGGAAGACCTTGAATGTTGAATCCTTCTGCTTCAGACTCCTGAGTGCTGGAATTACAGGTGTGTGAACACACCCACTCCACCCCTGACCCGTCCAGCAGGTCAGTCAACGCAGGTCGCCTGGGGGAGGAGTGGGGACTGACAAAGACATGGAACAGGGACGCGAGAAATGGAGACAAGACAGGATTCTGATCAAGTCTCGTTTATTCAAGGAAGTGAGATAGCTTATATAGCAGAGGGGAGGGAAGTCAACGTCATCAATGAGGTAGATACATTAGGGTAATGTTATAGGCTAATAACATTCATGTG
>PVKA01015863.1:0-49168 GCA_004027165.1 Ctenomys sociabilis
AGGAGCAACAACTGGGCAATCTTATCCCCCTTATTTATAACCAATGTCCCCAGATCAGTCTTGACCATAGCCTTAACCTTACCTGTAAAATCAGAATCAATCACCCCGGGCACAACTGTGAGACCCCTCAGTGCAACGGAAGAGCGGCCCAAAAGAAGGCCCACTGTATCTGGGGGCAAGGGCCCCTGAAAGGTGGTTTTAATAGTTTGGACTCCCATTTCTGGGGTCAATATGAGGTTGGAGGTGGCACAGAGGTCCAGTCCGGCTGACCCTGGGGTCGCTCTGACTGGCTGTTGGATGTCAGGAAGGGATTGGCAGTTGTGAGGGGGCCCGCCTGCAGGGCAGGCCCCCGCTGGCCGTTTTTTGGCCCCTGGCCTTGTCGACCGGTGAGACGGTTTCCCTCCTTGTCAAACACAGACCTACAATCTCTAGCTGCATGGTGCCCCTTGTGGCAACGTTGACATAGATCAGTCTGTTTTGTCTGGTTTCTCTCTGTATTTTCTAGAGCCTGTTGTTGTGGGCAATTTCTTTTTATATGACCAGGTTGTCCGCACCCAAAACATTTACCTTTGGTGATTTTGGGGGTTGATGTGGCACGGCCGCTCTGACCGCTGATAGCGGCAGACACTAAAGCAGCCACCCCCGCATTAGAGAGGGGGCCTCCCACTTCCCTGCACAATTTGAGCAGGTCTCTAAATTTTTATGTCTATGAGGAGCTATCGCCGAGCGACCGTCCCGGGTGCATTGTTCAAAAACCAATTGCTTAATGAGCGGTTCTGCCACGGTTGCATCAGGAAAAATCTTACCCGCGGCGTCAAGCATTCGGGCTACAAAATCCGCAAAGGGCTCTGTCGTTCCCTGGACAATCTTTGTTAGGCACGTGGTGTGTTCCCCCGCATTAGCAAGCTGCCTCCAGGCAACGATGGCGCATTTCACTATCTGATCATAAACAGCCTGGGGGTGTCTAATCTGTTTGTCAACGTGGGCTCCTTGCCCTAAAAGCATATCCTTATTCCACCGCTGGTTACGATCCCTGGCGTTCCTCTCAGCCTGTTCATTGCAATATTCATCATTCCAGGCTTTCCAGTCCATAAATTGGCCCGGAGACAGGCAGGCTTTAGCAAGCTGTAACCAGTCATGAGGTGTCAGTTTGTTACCTCCTATGTTTTCCAATAGCGCCTGAGTAAAGGGGGCATTGGGGCCATAAGCGGCAACTGCATCCTTTAAATTTTTAAGCAGTTTCATGTCTAGAGGCTGGTATTATGAGTCTCCCGCCCCGTCCTGGAGCACAGGGAAAAACCCAAAAGGACCACGCTCAGGGTGCTCATATGACATGCCCCAGCGTGCCATGTCCCACAGTCGACCGTGAAAGGAGCGGCCCTGGGAGGGGCAGCGTTCCAGAAATGCTGCATGCCCGGGAAAGGGAGGAGGCGGCCCCCAAAGGGACGGGCCTCTAGGTCTCTCCTCCCCCAGAGGTGGCTCCCAGGGCGGGGCCATGGGTTCTGGGCCCGCCCCCCTCTCAGGAGCATCCGCTTCCTCATCACCACTCATTTCCTGTAGGTCGTGGCGCAGCGCCCCATATGGGTTGCTGCGCTCCTTCTCTTTTTTTCTCCCTTTAGGCACCGCGCATGTCTCCTGGTCAGGGTCAGCACTGTCCGAATCAGATGAGTCCGACCCCGAGGGGTGCCGCGAGCCATCCCTCAAGCTTTCAGACCTGGCCTTTTCTAGGGCACGCCGTGCTTCCCCTAGCTCAGGCTGAGCCTCAGGGGCACCCTCTGTCTTTAAACAGGCCCTGATCATCTCCCAGATAGGGTGAACCATAGATCAATATCGCCCTCTTCCTCCGCGAACTGAATGTCGCAGCCCAACTTCTCCCATGAAGGCAGGGTAAGTGAACCGGTGTGCCAGAACCAAGGAGCTATAATATCTAGGTGTTTAAGGAAGGAGGTCATGGTCTTTCTATCTAACCGTAGCCCCCGAGATCTCAGCAACATGCGGAGGGAAAGTGCAAGTGGGGAGCCATTAGTATTACCCATAGCGAGGATAAAAAGAAAGGAAAAAGGAAGAAACCCGATCAGCGCAGTAGCCTGCTGGGCATGCCTTCTTTTTCAGGCAGAAATGTCTCCTCTACGGCGGAGACATGGGGGTTCCCTTAAGGTGCGTCCACCCAGGGCCAGGTTAAGCCACCGCTTACCTGAAGGTACGTACCACTCGTCCACTCAACCAACGGAGCCCGCCGAATGAGGGTCCCCGTACGGGCTACCAAGTTGTCCGTCGCCACCCCCATCCCACAGAAGAAGATGCTCAGACACTCAGCAACCGGGTTCAGCAAGCCTTTATCGAGTGTGATGCAAGCCTCTAAATGTGTCCGCTATCCGCGGCTCCTATCGTGCAAGCATGTCCAACTTCCCTATACAGCAGTCTTTTATATTGTTTATAACCCAATCGGAGGGCGCTACGTGGATACAAATGATAGGCCCCGGAGAGCAGTGGCAGATCATACCCAAACAAGGTAAAGTTAGGCTCAACAGCAAGACTCAGGAAACAGGATATGGGCGCCATCTTAGAAACACGAAGGGCGGGGGGAGGAGGAGTCGGCGCCATTCTGATCTGGCTCCTAACAAAGAATAATTGTCAAAACATTTAGCTACCAGCCATGCATGAGTACAGATGCATTTGGAGAGCCTCAATCAGTGAGAACACACTCTGCTCAGCAGCAACACAGTACTTGTGCCTGCTGATGTAATTTAATTTGTGTTATAAGTGAGTAATGGTGTATCAAATTGAGGCAGATAGGAACCTGGGAGAAAACTTGGTAAAAAATTGTGTATGAAATCACATATGAAAGGTCCCATCGAACTACTATTTTTTGAGTCAATAAACTTAAGGCAGATTTAGGAAAATATTAATGCTTGAATTATATTAATTTGGCCCCTAGAAGAAGCAGACGATTTTGACAATATTAAAATTCAAGTTTGTCTCCTGTCTTCCAGTAACCCATTGTCTTAGATGTCATGTAAAGCTCATTCATGGGCTGGAGGAATCGTTGGAAATCCGGGACTGAGATGAAAACATGTGCTCCACAGACAGCTACTTGGTGAGCCAGGCTTCATGATAACACTTATCTCAGAAACTTTTTACGTCTTTCACAGTCATATGAGTTAGCTATTTTCTTGCCTTTTGTCTTTTCTTTTTTCTTTTATTCTTTTCTTTTCTTTTTTTTTTTTTTTCAGAACCAGGGATTGAACTCAGGCCCTTTTACTTGCCAGGCAAGAGCTTATTCTACTGAGCTATCTCTTTCTGGCCCCCGTGTTGGCATTTTCAAAACATTAGGCAACAACCTTAAATGTTAAAACTTTTTCATATTTCAAGAGATTTAAAATAACTTCTGGGACTCGGCACTGAGAGCCCTGGGTGGAGACGTGTCTGTAGCCAGGTCATCTGTCCAGGCATCAGCCTTTCTCAGCCTTTCCCCTTCCTCACCTCAGCAGCTTTCTTCTTCACTTCACAACCTGTGGCCATTGCAGCCACCCAGGCGAGCTCTGTATCACGATGGCTGGTGTGAAGCCATTCAGAAGCGACCCAGATTTCCAGCCGGAGGTGAGCAGTGCAGGCTTCAGACTCACTGTAGTCAAGTTCACCATGAGAGGGTGTGGACCATGTTTGAGGATTGTTCCAGCATTCAGTTCTGTGAGTAATAAACATCCACAGGCTGTTTCTTGGAGGTAGATGTACATCAGTGTCAGGGACCAGCTGTCACCAACAATACATCAGCAACACCTACATTTTCATTTTTTCGAAATAAAGAGAAAGTTGATCAGCATTAAGGAGCAGATGCTGTGAGACTAGAAGAAAAAAATCAAGCAGCACTTAGAAAATGACCCTGGAAGTAAGGAGGATACAGAAATTCCAAAAGTCTATATGGATTGAATGCCTTTTATCAATAAGGCTGGATGTGAATGTCTTAATGAAAGTGATGAGCGTGGGTTTAACAACTGTTTAAGGAAAGATCCGAGCTTCTTGGAATCTGAGTCTTATGAACAGCTAGTTATTAATATGGCATTCAGTCACCCTGTTAAGTTTTATTCCATGAAATTTCAAGGACCAGATAATTGTCAGGGTCCCAAATATGTAAAGATTTTTATCAACCTACCCTGATCCATGGACTTTGAAGAAGCAGAAAGAAGTGAGCCATCTCAAGCTTTACAGCTGACAGAGGACAGTATTAAAGAGGATGGCACTGTTCTGCATCATTATGTTAAATTTCAGAATGTGAACAGTATAACCATATTTGTTTGGTCTAATCAAGGTGAAGAAGAAACAAGAATTTCGTATTTTACTTTTAGTGGTACTCCTGTCCAGGCAACAAATATGAACGACTTCAAATGAGTGGTTGGCAAGAAAGGAGAAAGACATTAAGGTTCAAATGACACTGGAAGACCTCTCGCAATCAGATTTGCAGCTCCTGGATAATTGCTTGGTTCTCTCCAGAGACTGTCAATATTGCATTCATTGCCATCACCAATAAATCATTGCTTTTGTTCAGATGGTATCACTAGTGTTTCTATTGTAATCTTGATTCATGTAATTGTAAATAAAAGTCACTACTTTTGCCAAGCTTAAAAAAAAGATAACTTCTTTAGAAAGACATTTATAGGTAGAATTTTAGGGCAAACTTGTTTGCATCACTTCTCCACCAAATTCAACTGAGAAAAAAGAGGGAGTAAAAGCCATGAAAACATCACTCATAATATCAGAAGATGAGGGAGTCCACCCTTTCAGTCGTGACATGGAAGTCCTGGACATGAAGAGTATTGTAAAATGGAATACTCAGAATCCTACCAGTATGGGTCCTCAGGCTTATGTATACATAAGAAACTCTTAATTAGGTTAAAGTTATGCACCCAGTTGTAACTGTCTTCGAGCATCACAGTGAGTCATTTCTGAAGAAAGACAACATTAAATAGATGTCCTTTTCATTTCGTTTTTCATCTTAAAAGATATGTTATTCAATGTAAATAATAAAACACAGAGGTAAGCTATGAAAATGATCAAGAGCAAAGGTAGTTAAACCAGACAACTGAACTATTTTTTAATCATGTATGTATGTGTGTATGTATGTATGTATGTATGTATGTATGTATTTGGTACATGGTCTTATTACACAGCTTGGACTTGTACTCATCCTTTTATTTCAGCCTCCCCAGTGCTGGGATTACAGGCATGGATAACTGCACTCAGTTTGGGGGCAGGCATGGCATACCCATTATTCCAGGGCCAACAGAGCGTGAGATACTGGGAACTGAACCGAGGCACTTTCCCTTTTCAGGCATGTGCTTAGACTATTGAGCTGTCTCTTCAGCCCCTACTGAACTATTTAGGGAATATAGCTGTCAAACTTTCAACTATCAAAATGCTTTTTTATTTATATCTCTTTTTTCGGTTCAATTTTGTCAGGATGTGTGTTGCATTTCCATTTAAATATGGTAGGTGCGTGATTTCGGCAAAATATTCAATTACAGTCCAGTAGCCCATAATAGTAGTGGGTTATCCATAGGATTGGCAATGCCAAAAATTGTTGACTTGAGCACTTTACAGCTCAGCATATCAATAAGGCTTTATCTTTCATACCTTGTTGTTATGCTTTTCTGCTGGATGGTTAAGACTGAGATAAAGCAAGACTTACATGACAAGAAATGTAACTTTTGCATCTGACAAGGTTGGTGAAATCCCCTCAGGATTTAGCCTGAAACCCTGTACCCAGTTTGTAAGCATCAGCCATGTCAGTGTCAGCTATGTGGATGAGTCCCAGCCATTGCTTCACTAATTTGCTCCCTGTGAAAGCCTGAGACAATGTATTCTCTCCATGTGATTCTCCTTAGGCACACCCTATATCATTGATCACTTTCTTCTGTGGCCCCATGATCTTGATCAGAAAATTTGGGACATCACTGAGTTACAGTATGTTACCTTACAGGTGTGTCCTGAGTCCTCACTGACCTTGAAAGCATCAAAATGTTTGTTGTCCTTGTGGTCCTTCTTTTTCTCTAATTTTTGGTCTGCAAAGTTAAGTTGTTAACTCTCCCGAAGAGCGGCTTAATGATATTATTACCCTATAATATAGACAGATGTGCAGCTACTTTCTCTTAATTCCCTGAGAAGAAAGATTTATACTAATAGTGTTTGGACAGGATATCATGTCTGCAGCTTGTACTATGAATAACCACTATGAAGACAACAATAGGCAATATATGAATTATTGAAACTGTCTTATTAATCGGTTTTGAAATTGTCTCATTGTTTTTCAATAAAATTAATAAATATTTAATAAAATATTTAAAAAATGAAAAAATAGAATAAATACACAACTAAGTCTGACTATGTATCTATTTTATAGAAGGCACTCCATTCAAAACTGAAAATCTAACCAACAAATAGAATATGGGAGAAAGATGTGATTTTTTTCAGAAAATAAGAGAGGTAGTTCCTAAGTGGATAAAATTTTAATGAATACTATCAAGGAAACAAATCTAAAATTTGTAGTCAAATACTATTTCTCATGTTGTAAGGTAAGTATGGAAGGGGTAATATGTTTCGAGAACATACCAAAATCATTAAGAAGAAATTAATATTCAATATTCAAGAGTTCCATGTGCCTCCTCTGTCTGTCTAAAAGACCCAACTGGCCATAGCTGAAAGCAACCTGACCCCATTTCCTATGAAAGTAGTTAAAGAGTTACAACAGAAGATGCCACCAGACTTTATTGTCTCAAGACACCCCAGACATCAGTTAGTATTCTTTCTTAGTAATAAAAATAAGTTTAATGAACCAATCTTCTTTTGCCAGTTATTTGTCTTTCCCTGAGTTCCTATATCCAAAAGCCTTTTTCTTTATCTAGTCACTTCTCTAAAATTGTACTGCTGTGTTTTGAAATTGGTAAACAGAATAAAATTCAAAATTGCATTTTGATCAGTGCTTTATTCTCTGGATGTTTCCTGTATCTCTATGAAATAGATGTGTTAATGAGTCACTGTATGTGCTGTGACTAGCCTATCTTTTGTTTCAGAGGTCTGTTGCAAGTACGCCTGGGGTGTTACTGTTCTTTCCCTTCAAATGTTGTCATGAATGAGAAACAACTGAAACTCAAATAATTTGCTGCTGTGTGTATGGAATGGTCGACAATAAGGAAAACTCCTTAGAATTAACTTGCGTAAGTTCAATCCATGCTTCTCATTCACTCTTGAATGTTTACACAAGAGAACAAAAGCAAACTTGTGTAAGGATAGTGATAGTATTCTAGTGCAAACTTTACCCATATGGAAACCACTGAAATGCCCAATTGAAGCAGTATGGATAAACGTATTGTGGTAGATACAGTGGAATGTTATTCTTCAAAAAGTTGTTCTTATATCTAGTACACAAAAAACAATGGGTCAAACTTATATGTGTCATATTGGGTGGAAAAATTCCTGATACAAAATATGCAACGTGGAAAGAATCCATATGCTGTGATCTCAGCAAGCAGTGGAAGAAATAAAAATGCTGTTTCTCTCACTGGTAATGAATTCAAAAGAACACACACACACACACACACACACAAAAGAACACAAAATAAATTTCAGAGAACATAAAGTGAGTGCAAAGACTTGATTATGGATTACATGAGCATGAATATTTAAAATTCGTCAAGTTCTACATCTAAGATCTTTTCATTTTATTCATTATATATCATTTGAAACTCAAACAATTTTAATTCTGCAATCAAGATTTTAAAAGAAGAAATAAATTTAAAATACTTAATGTGTAAATTTTAGGGTATCAACAATATTCAGAATTAAGTTAAGTAGCTGAGTAACATATTGTATAGTTGCAAAGACAGAAAAATACAGCTAAGTAACCAAAAATGCAAAGCCCTAAATATTTTTGTGTCTCTGTGATCCTTTCATGGGTGGAGGTGGAAATAACAAGACATGAATGCAATTGGAGCTTTTCATTATCCAAAGATTATTCTACAGCTTTGTTACTTATCTGTATAACATCACACAATGAATTCAAGCCAATGAAAATATACTATTTGCATAATGGAAAGTCTTTTGAGATTTCTGTCTAAATTGGGATAACGTAATTAAGAATATGGTGTTTATACATAAATAAAATGATTTCCTATAATGTACTGGTTCTTTTACTCTGTTACATTAGTCACTTCAAAGACTACCATAGGATAGGAATTAAGGAGAGAAATAAGGGGCCACAAAAGTAAGTTCTTGGACAAGATCTGCTATGTAGAAACATGAATTGAGTCTGAGATCACCTGTGAATATCTGTTGTCTACCACTGCTTCTTTGAAAAGCACCATTAGGAGAAGTACTTATAAATAACAGCAAAAGATGATGTATCTCTGAGTTAAAAATGTCTTCATTTTAATATTATTAAAATGATATAAATTTTTTTAAGATTTTATGTATTCCAAATATGTACCAATAGAAAGTAAAATAATACATATACTATAAAAAAGTTCTTGTACAAAAAGTCACCAGAAGAATCTTTTGTCCTGATCCTGAAGTTTGATCTCTGAAGTGAGTTACAGAACTAATGAGACCTAAGAAAGTTCTGTGATAAAAATCATCCTTTGTTTTAGTGTGGTGACATTTGGTGGACTATACAGAGCCTCAGGCTATGAGCTGATCAATAGGAAGCAATCACATGATTAGAGTTTGGAATTTTGTGTTTGATCCCCTACCTTTTAGAACCAGGAGAAAGGCTGAATGTCAAGCTATTCATCAATGCCCCAGATGGATTTAGTCATGCATGCATATAAGTACCACAGACACTCTGAAGAATGAGTCTGCATGGTGTTTGTGATAACGTGTGGAAATTCTTGAATTTATTACAGATTCCAGAGAGGAAGCAGAAGTGACATGCATTTCATTCATCCCTTGCCCTATGAATCACTTCTGTTTGGATATTCATTCATATTCTTTGTAATATCCATAAACCTACATTTTGTATATAAACTATAAACAAAAATAGTGCGATTGGTTCCAAAATAGAAATAAATCCTGTGGGACTGAGATCAAAGCTGTGGAATTTGTCACTTAATGTGAACAGTGTCAGAATGAAGTTGAATTCAGGTATACCCAGCCAATGACCAGTGGGAAATTGATTGGTATTTGGAATGAAAAACCACATCTGGTGTCAGAATTGACCGTGTTCAAGAAAGTAGGAAGAACTTTTTGATTTTTCTTGTCTCACTAACTTGAGATTTGAAAGTTCTAAGATGTCCATTCCCTCTGTCTTGATTACTTTTCTCTCATTGCTGAGATAAAATATCTGATAATGAAAGGTAAAGAGAGAAAGGTTTATTGAGAGTTCATTTTGTGGAGGTTTGAGTCCATCCTCAGCTGGCTCTAAATGGGGTGGTGTGGCAGAGAGGCAAAAGTTCACGGCAGCAGATAATGGCAAAACAACAGGAGCAAAGATGGGAGGAAAAGCAAGCCTTTTTTCCTCCCTTATATTGTGAATTCATTACCAACCACTAGATCAAATGTAGCATGTACACCGTGTCTGGACCCTCATCTTGTACAGGATAGAGATGTATATAAAGAGAGGACCTTGCAATTCTGCTGAGTTACTTAGTTAAGTTTCTAAACTTCTCAAGTTGACCCAATGAATCAAGTATCACAACATCGTAGGGCATAACCAACTGACCTAGGGCATGTTCTCTACTCCCTAGGATGTAGAACTGCTGAGTCATTTAAGCTTGAAACTTCTTAGGGCTGTCCAAATAGCTCAGCGGATTAAAGCGCCTACAAGCAGACACAGGTACTGAGGGTTCATTCCCCAGGCCTGCAGTGCCGGCCCCACACCCAGGGTATGCTGTGACAGCAATGGAGATTGTGCTTGGTGGTGTGCACCTGTAATCCCAGCTCTTTGAAGACTGTAAACAGGCAGATCACTATGAGTCCTATCTAGTAGTGAGACTCTGAACATCCGTAGACCCTTCCCTAAAATAAAAAAATTAACAAAAAGACAGCTTTAAACTTCTTAAGTTGGCAAAAGATATTAACCTTTACATCCTCAAAGATTTCAGAATCAAGTCTGAGAATGAAGTTACATCATATAGACAGTGATATTAATCATGACTGCAGTAGGATCAGAAAGCATTAACAAAGGAATGCAGAATAGGAGTGAAGGAATGTAGGCTAGCAAGACCAAGGCGATAGAAGGTTTCTCTGGAGAAATGAAGTCATGAATTGGTGCGTGAACTCTTTTTTTAATTGTTCATTGTATTTGCAGTGAGATGTTAGCATAATTCCATGATCTAATCCACATTGCAATCCATTTTCTTTCACTAGGAATCCTACATTTAAACTGACCATACGTTCTTGAATGGCACTCACAAAATCCAACAAATCTTGCATGTGGGCCTTTCCTCTGACAAGCAATGAACTTTCCCCTGACAAGTAATGTTCTACCCTCTTTTTAATTAGTGCCTTAACAAAAGTTTATTAAAGTTCAGTTCAAATATCACTTCCTCACTGAGTCTCTCTGTAACGTCCTTCACCACTTCCTGGAAGTGAATTTTGTCATTTTTTAAATTCTTGTATGACTATTATGTCATACAAGTCATAAATTTATGTTTATATTTTTAGATTCATTTTTATTAACTATGTGGTCTTTGAGAGTATGCTTTTGTGCTTTTCATTTCTAACAACTAAAAGACATAGTTCCTGGTATAGGATGATGTTTAATAAATAAAGACACAATTTTAAAAAGTTTTAATCATGGATTTACAAATGATTTTTAAAATAGGAATGGAAGAAGCATCTCACCATTGCTCACTCTATGTATTTTCAATCCACCAGGAAAGTTCTGTGTTTACCACTTTTTACTACATTTGTTAAAATGCCAAGAAGTCACCCTAAACAAAGATCATTATTTACTTTTAATTCTAGTTTAATGTTTACTTTCTAGCTCCTGGGTTAACATCAGAGAGAAGAAAGGAGAAGTTCAAGGAATATTTTGAAAGTACAATAATATAAATTGTGATCATGGTCTTTGGCAGCTCAGACTAAAATTGGAAAATATTGCAGAAAGAATATTAAACAGAATTTGGTTCTATTAAGATTTTCCTATAACCTTGAGGCACAGTAGTCATGCAGTTTAGCTGAAATCACCTTCAAAATGCATGAAAAGTTTTCTAAGCCCTTGAAGTTCTCCTAGCAATTGTTTTCTTATTAAATTATGAGTTAAATGTAACTCCTAGTGGTAAAAGTTAGATCTAAGGCCTTCCTCAGGAACATATAATACTTTATTGGTACTGTCCTACACATGTGAGATTTCTTATAGACTTCTATGGAATTTTATAATCTCCCCAAGGAACTAAAATCCATGTACTTCCATGACTCTAGGGTTGTCAGTACAATAGATGAATGAGAAAAATAAGACTACTGCATCCCTATTTTCTACAATGCATTTTATTGTGTTTATTATATATTTTAGCTTATCTGTCATCTTCCATTGATGTTTGTATCTCTTAAACCCTGCATCCATTTATTTCAACTGCATGAGTATAATTTTTATTAATTTTGGAGAACAGTACCAACTTTCTAATAAATCCAAATAAGTATATTAGAAATTTGTAAAAAAGTGAAAATTTATTTTTCATTCATCACTGTATGCATTTTACTGACATCTGTTTTACAATGTGTAGCTAGGGAAAAGCTTTATAGAAATACTCCTAGTCCTACTCACAAATCATGTTGATTAGGGAAGAAGCATGAATTCTTAAATTCTCATTAAATAGTATCTATAATCTGAACCCTCAATATGTGTTATTTTTAGGCTTTCTTATTTTTTTTCTATTGTTTTATATTTTCATATGTTTGGTACACAGCTCAGACTTGTATTGATCCTCCTCTTTTCAGCTTCCCTAGCACTGGGATTACAGTTGTGTGCCACTATGTCTGTCAGGTGCTGGTTTAGTGTGCCCAGGAGTGGAGCTGGCAAGGTGCTGGGGATTGAACCCTGGTCCCTGCACTTTCCTAAAATGGCACTTAACTTGCTGTGCTATCTTGCTGGCTCTTCTTTTATTGCTTTACACAGTAGTCACGTATATCAACAACCTCTCCCAGGATGTATATATCTTGGCCAGTGATGCTGAATATGTCAGAGATGAATGCTTAAACTGCAACCTAAAACCCATTTATTCCTCACAAAGTTCCAACACTAGACTGGACCTTGAAATCTGAGGTCAGAAAACACAATTAATACATTAATTCATCTTAAAAGGAAAACAAATAACATGCATGCCATAGTCAGGCCACAGTAGAGGCATTTCTCTCTGTTTTAAAAATCTGTTTATACCAACACTAGATTTCCCTGTGTTACTTGCTCTGGCCTAGGACAATACTTATCATTTTTAGAAAATATTAGTCTTTATAAAATTTTTCATATTAAAAGCCGGGCGTGGTGGCACATGCCTGTAATCCCAGCACTCGGGAGGCTGAGGCAGGAGGATTGTTCTGAGTTCGAGACCAGCCTGAGCTACAAAGTGAGCTTAAGGCCAGCCTGAACTGCATAGTGAGACCCTGTCTCAAAAAGACAAACAAAATAAATAAATAAAATAAAATAAAATAAAATTTTTCATATTTACTTAATACTACTTTGAATACAGGGATACCACAACCTCCCTGTCCTTTTTTTTTTTTTTTTTTTTTTTTTTTTTTTTTTTTTTTTTTCTGGTGGAACTGGGGATTGAACTTAGGCCCTTGTGCTTGTGAGGAAAGTGCTTATTCACCTGAGCCATCTCCCCGGCTTAATACTTCTAACTACTTCTTTTTAAAAGAATTTTCCTCTAACCATCTTTACATCTGAAGGCTAAAGTTCTGACTTATACCAGAAAGCCCCTCAAAACTTCATGGACTCATAGATGCAGCTCCAGGGAGGTGCCTGGGACCCAGGGATGTGGCCCTCACCCTTAGGTTTGTGTACTGGTGATTCCATACCTAAATGTGACGTTGGGAAGTGGAGCCCTGTAGAGGAGTTGGGTAGCCAAGCGTGGCTCGGAAGAATACCTGTCCCTCTACCTCCCCTGATCTCTCTCACCTTCCTGTCCCCACACCTTGTGCTGTTTCTCCTCTTCTCTGCCCCTCTACTTTACTGCAATGCCTTGGAGCCAGCTAAATACAAACTGAACACTCAACATATCATGAGCTAAAGTAAACCTTCTTTAAGTTGTGGGTACCAGGTACTACATCTCAACATGAAGGAAGTAATTGCAGGCTGGCCAAATAGCTCAGTGGATTCAATTGCCTGCAAGCAGAAACAGGAGCCAGGGGTTTGATCCCTGAGCCTGTCATGCCTGCCCATCCCTGGGCCACACTGAGGTGGCAATTGACACTGGGTGTGGTAGTGTGCACCTGTAATCCCAGATCCTGGGAGGCTGAAAGAGAGGGATCACTACAAGTCTGATCTAGTCCTGAGACCCTGAACATCCTGTAGGGCCTTCCATAAAATAAAAAAAAAAAAGATAAAGAAACAAAAAAAAGTAAGTAACTTAGCTGATCAGGAAGAATATCACCTTTCCAAATTTGAATATATATATTTGGTCATCCATTTTTAAGTTGTAGCTCTTCATTTCTAGTTTCATTACTGAGAAGTTCTTTATTACTGTTTTGTAATTTGGATTTCAAAAGTTGACACTGCATTCCTAAGAATGGCCTTATATGTAGAGAACTGAGGTTAATTATAAAGCAATAATTAACAAACAAGGCAAAATAAAGTTTTACTTTGGCAATATATCAAAAGTATTATTCATTTTCTTGCCAATTGTATAATGTCCAGCTCAGTGTTTTCATTACCTTAGGACTTCTACACAGTTGAAAGTCACAACAAAAAATAATTTTTTATTGATTCAATTATGTGAACATTTAGACAGAAAGTTAGAATCATTAGTTTACCTGTATGCTTCCAAAAACACCCAGTTTGAAAGATATTAAAGTTTGTTTAATGCAAGCAGGCAGAAGGGCTGAGGGTTCAATCCCTGGGCCTCCCATGCCAGCGCAGCCCCCGGGGCATGCTGAGATGGCAAATGAGCCTGGGCATGGTGATGCATGCCTGTAATCCCAGCTCTTGGGAGGCTGTAAATAGGCAGATCACTAGGAGTCCGATCTAGTAGTGAGATCCTGAACACCTGATAGACCCTACCCTAAAATGAAATAAACAAATAAACAAACAGAAAATAATAAGTTTGATTAAATTAGTACATATTTATTATGAATTTTGTAGTCATTGTGTGTCCACAAAATGAGACTTTATATCAATTAACTAAAATAAGAAGGCATCTCTGTGTGAAGCAAAGTGCAGAACTGAGTTACAAAATGTTGTGTCCCAAATTTTCTAATCAAGGACATTATGGGGTCACAAATGAAAGTGATCAGTGATGTAGAGTGTGCCTAAGGAGAGTCACATGGAGAGAAAACATTCTTTTAGGCTTCCTCAGAGAGAAAATCAGTCAAGCAATGGCCATGACTCATCCACATGGCTGACACTGACAAAAGATCTACAAACAGCTATGCAGGGTTTCAAAGTCCTGAAGGGATTTGACTGTCCTTGTTACATACAAAAGTTACATTCTTTGTTATATAGGTCTTGCTTTATCTGGGTCTTAACCATCCAGCAGAATAGCATAAAATCTAGGCATAAAAAGTAAAGCCATATTAATATGCTGAGCTGTAAAAGACTCAAGTCAACAACTTCTGACACTGTCAGTCTTGTGGATTACCCACTATTATTATTATTATTAATTTTTGTCTTTTTGAGACAGGGTCTCACAGCAGTTCAGGCTGGCCTTAAGCTTACTTTGTAGCTCAGGCTGGTCTTGAACTCACAACAATCCTCCTGCCTCAGCCTCCCTAGTGCTGGGATTACAGGCATGCGCCACCACACCCGGCCAGTATAGACTACTGGACTACATTGGATTACTTTGCTGAATTCACGCACCTACAATATCTGAATTGCAATAGAATACACATCTCTGAAAAAGTAAAAAAAAGGGGTTAAATAGACAATTTTATAGGGGAAAAATTTATATATATATATATATATATATATATATATATATACACAAAACAATAGTATAAATATGTAGCTACTTTCTCTTAGATCAATGAGAAGAAAGTCTTGATCTAATAATGTTTAGAAAGGGTATCATGTCTGCATCTTGTACAAGAACAATTACTACAGACAACAATGTGCAATGTATTAATTATTGTAACTGTCCTACTAACCTGTTTGGAAACTATCTCATTGCTACTTCTTTCTCAATAAAATTATTAAATTATCAAAAAAATTTAAAAAAGCAAAGTACAAAAATGGACTTACACAATCATCTAAGAATTTACAAAGTGACCTAAAACAGTAAAATTTAAAGAGAACATTGAAGAAGCTTCTTAGGTATGCCAAAATCAATTGCTCTTAACGTGTTGGCTTAGGGTTATGCAAATTTATTTTCTCACAGTTCTGATGGCTGGAAGTCAAGCTGGCAACAAATGGTGCTCACTTGGAAAACTCTGGGACAGAATTTTTTGTATCTCATCCATCTTGTGATGGCTGAAGATTGTGCTTGGCTCTGTGCTCTAATCTCCTCCTCAACCTTGACAAGAGGGTCAAAGGTCCTTCTACCATGGTTCTCTGTGTCTTTTTCAGTTTGTCATTGAACTTAGAGCACATCCAACTCTACCACATTAGAATATCTGAACTTTACCTTTCCCAATTTATAAGTGCCTCATTTTTAACATAAGTTTACATTTCTAAGGTTCTAGGAAAGCAGAATTCAACCCACTACAAGTATAGCATCTATTGTAATCAAGAAGATTCAATAACATTTAATAGACATAGTGAAGTTTGAAGATACCAGAAAATGCTCACACAGTGCCTTCTGTTTGCAGTAATGGATAGAAAGAGGGAAAATATTTCAAAAAATGTTTTATTTACCTTTTGAACACAAATTTAGAAATCTCTGCCATATTGTATATGGTCAGTGTAGATCAGAAACATACAGTATTTCAAATGACTATTTTTTTCCAAATGAATATCATTTCAGTCTAAACTTTAGGACAAAAAACAAAACAAGTGATTATGCAAATTTTAAGTCCCATTTCACAATAGCTATGCTTTGCTATAACATGGAAAAATATCTTCTTACCCAAACTAGAAAGCGTCAGAGAGCAAAAAAGCTGGTAGCTGAACAGGGAACTCACCTATCAATCTTATGACAAAATGTCATAAAAACCTTTGACAAAGAAAATTGTACTTTCTATGTCAAATAAAAAAGAGTTTATGGGTCTTTAAAGAGTACCTAGGCTGATTGCTTTTTGATAGTTCTGATCTATTGTGAATTTGCTGAGCACAAGACTGAGTTTCGATTGGTAAACCACGACTTCAATTAGCTGAACAAATTCTTTCAATTCAAAAGGCTATTAAATATTCTTCCACAGCTATTATTTTTTCCTATGTATGCTTTAATAATTTTTTTCTTTACAATTAGTTTTGGACAATTTCAATTTTGTGTATCTTGCTATGAATTTTTTTCTTATTTCTTGTGCAAAAGATTCATTTTTCTTGGAAATGTGGTGCTGTAATTTTAACTAAATTCAGAAATTTTAAATCTTTAAATATTTATTGTATACACCCTTCTACTTTGAGAACTCTAATTGTACGAATATAGGTTTCTTGACTCTGTCACTGAGAGAACTATTATATACTGATCTGTAAACTCTTCTTCATGTTTATTTTAGACAACTTTTATTGTTATATACATTGAAGTTTGTAAATAATTTTTACAGTGTGTAATCTATAAATAATCTCATGTTGTGTATTCATTTCAGAAATATTTTTCTAAAATTCACTCTCTCTACATCTCATATCTATCACATTTCAATATATGTCTACAATTTTTGATTTGCTATACAATTATTTCTGATTTTCAATAAAGTTAATAATGCGTAAAAAAAATAGGCAATTATAGAGATACCCAAAACTTCAGTTGTCAGTTTTAAACAGTATTTACCAGAAAAACAGATATGATGCACACCATATTTGTGTACAATATAATATTTTAAATAATCGGCTTACAGTGAAGGCCTACAGAGTCAGAAGAAGACAGAGTCTGTCTTCAACCTGGGGATCCAAACAATCCAGTTGAATGTCTAGAGCTTATTGCAGTGTCGTGTGTGAGTCTATGTGAGGAGGCTGATGGGTCTGTGCTAGAAGTCAAGAGAAGATATCTACCATGAAATTAAGGACTGGGCCAGCTCTGAAGAGCTAAAGCCAATCTGTCCTCCATCTCCCTTTTATATCCTCCAGCGGAGGAGCATCCTAAGGTGAGGTCTTCTATATCTTGGATGGCATTCCTGAGCCAATTTAGTTTAGCTCTGCTTAATCAAGCAGACACACTCACTCAACCATCACATTATCTTATTCAAAGTATTGAAACTGTCAATAATCCATACTGTTTACCAACACACTGTTATGGAAAAAAAGAGGGAAGATTAAAAGAGCAGATACACAGATGCCAATTAAAATCTCAACTTATAGTAACTAGCAGAAATTCTGCTTACACAGAGAGGAAATGACACAATACTCATGAAATTTTTCCCCATATGATCAACACTTGGATAAACATGATACAAAATAAGGATGTAAAACCATAAACAAAATAAAAATCAATGAATATGAATAATAAATTATTAAATTTGTCAAGCATTTCAAAAAAACAAATAATTCAAATATTTGGATGTGAAAATATATGTGAATGGTCATAGATTATTATAGTATTCTCAAAATTGTGTCTATTTGTGCTTAGGAATGGTGAAACAAAGAATGCTTGGAAAACATGCAAATTTTTAAACCCTAAATAGGTCTATCGTTACATTTTAGTTAGATATCATGATCATACCCATCATAGGGAATTTGTATCTAGACATGATACATTTTGATTACTCTTCTTTCCTAATCTCTTCTTCTTCATAATTGGAAGCAATAAACATGGTAGAAAACAGAAACTGTAACATAGCAGAATTTAAAACAAGATTAGAAGCCAAGAAATATAGAATGAATACTTAGGGTAAAGAACACTAAAATATATGAATATAATGAGTACTGAAAATGCTCCTTACAGATACTATATGATTATTACTTATCATTGTCTCTGACTTTTTTAATGAACTGCTTTATTATCTCAGCAGTATTCAATTCTATCTCATTGTCCATTTGGGCTGCTATGAAAAGAACCACAGATCTGTTGGGCAAGCAAAGTAAAAAAAAAAAATTCTTCCTCGAATTTTTGTTCTGGAAGCCAAGAAAGCCAAGGTCAAAGTGCCCACAGATTTTGTATCTGATGAAGAGGCTGCTTCCAGTTTGCAGGATACTGGTTGATTGTTGTATTATCCATGGTCTATGGGCAGACTGTAAAAGGAGACACACTCACCCCAACCATCTGAAATTTAAACTAGAATAAATGAATAGAAGTTGATGTGTAGACCCAGAGAGCACAGATGAAAACGTGCATTGAAGCTTTTTAGTGCAGGAAGGAATTCCATACAAGGAGATAACCAAATAAGAGTGTGTGCTACACATGCTTAAATAATTTAAAAAACAATTAAAGGTTTTGAAAAAAGTGAAAGGACCCTGTGTCCACCGACAGTAATGGATAAACAATGTAGACACACTGATAGAGGGAAAGAAACTCTAAACCTGAAAGACCCAGGACAAGTTCATGTTCTCTAAAGCAAAAGAATGAGTTTTTGGGATAATGGAGATTAAGAGCAGAATTTATTTATTGGGGAAAGAAAGCTTCTGTCTGAGAGAGAGGAATGGAATAGGACCCTAGTGGGTTGCCAAGGACCTTGTCTCTCCTTTTTTATTAACTTTATTGAAAACCAATCATTACATATCATATCAAAAATTGTAGACAAATATTGAAATGTGAAAGATATAAGATGTAGACAGAGTGAATTTTAGCGAAATATTTCTGAAATTAATATATAGCATGAGATTACTAATAGATTACACATTATAAATAATTTACAAATTTAGATGAATGTAACAATAAAAATTATCCAAAATAAAAATGAAAAATAAAAAATTTACAGATCAGATATAATAGTTCACTCTGTCAAAATCAAGAAACTTAGGGGACCAGGAGATGACTCAGTAGAAAAAGCACTTCCCTGGCAAGCACAAGGGTCTGAGTTCAATCCTTGGTTCTGGAAAAGGAAAGGAAAGGAAAGGAAAGGAAAGGAAAGGAAAGGAAAGGAAAGGAAAGGAAAGGAAAGGAAAGGAAAGGAAAGGAAAGGAAAGGAAAGGAAAGGAAAGAACCTCATATTCATATAATTAAAATTCTCAAAGTGGAAAGGGGTAGACAATAAATATTTAAAGATACAAAGTTTCTAAATTTAACTGAACTTTAACACATTTCTAAGAAAAATGAACCTTTTGCAAAGAAATTTGAATAAAATCAAACTAAGATACACAAAAATGAAATTGTCCAAAACTTATTGTAAAGAAAAAATCATTAAAACATATATATAAAAATATTAGCTATGTAAGAACAAAATTAAATAGCATCTTATTCTACATTAGAAAGACCAAATGTGTAAGAAACTAGACTACTAAAAGAACTAAAAAAATTTAAAAGATCTCTCCTCTTTGAATGTTATACTTAGCAAACATACCTGTGAAAACAAAAAGTTAAATATCTTCCAGTTAAGCAAACTAGAAATATTCTAATACCTCCAAATGTCACATATAGGAAATAATAAAGAGCATAACCCAGAAGGCAAGAGAAGTTGCTGTATAGTAATGTATAAAGAATAAAGAGATCTCAAAATGATAGTCATGCAGGACTATGTAAAATATATTTCTCAGGCTCCAAGCCTACCCCAAACAAATAGGCCTTGTCTATTCTAAGGATTTTTTAAGAAATCTTATTTAGTACAGGTTCTACAGAGTGTTCAGGGTCTCACTATGTAGATCAGACTTGTAGTGATTCTCCTGTTCTCAGCCTCCCAAGTGCTGGGATTACAGGCAATCTCTACTACGTGCCTTCTCAGTGAGCCCCTGGGGGCTGGCATGGGCACCAGTGGGATAGAACCTAGCTGCTATGATATGCCTAAGCAGGCCCTTTAGTCCACTAAGCTATCTGGCCAGCCTCTTCCTAAGGATTTTTATAGAGATTTTTATATCTAGGTGAGGAATATTTAAGGTAGAAAACATGGAAACTCACAAGATAGGTATGAGGTGAGACAAAACTATGGTCAACCAACAAAATAAAAAGCACAATTGCTCAAGTAAAATTGATTAAATGGGCATAAATGGGGAAATGAGTCCCACGTCAAGCAGACAAGAGTACAAAGTTTATCTTCTTGTAAGGGGTTGGGTTAGTGACTGCCTGCTTTTTCTAGGTGACTGATGCCTTACTAGAATATCAAGCCCAATATCTATCTTTAGGGAGGTCTATGGTTGCACTTGTTTGATCTTTTGTCTTCAAGTCTGGCCCACAGTAGGAGCGCCTGTCTCTCTCCCAAGGAATCTTGTTTTCCACATTTGGTCCTTTGGGGGCCCACCTCTGTCTCATTACCTATAGTATGTCTATCTAACTCAGTGGTCTACAGAAACATCATGGAATGTTTTTCATCTGTTCAGAACAAGCTTCTGTCAAATGCCCCGGTAGAGATGAAACTTGAGAACACTATGAAACTTGAGAACATTATGCTAAGAGATAAACACAATCATAAAAAAGAAAATTCATTTAAGATTCTGCTGTGTGAAATCGTTACACTAATCAAGCTCCTGGGGAGAAAGCTGGATAATGCTTGCCAGAGATGGTAGAATAAGAAGTGGGACCTGTTTTTAAGCGTACGGACATCGGTTTTAGTGAGTTATGAAAATGGATGATGAGGCTTTCACACAGCGTGAGCACATTTAATGCCACTATATTTTACATCAAAATACGGCTCATTGGTAAATTTCATGTTATGTGTATTGTATTGCAATGAGAATTTTTAAAAAGTAAATGTTGCTGACTCTCCTAGGACATGTACTAAGGTCTGTGCATGTCGCAGAAAAAAGTCCATTTAGTCAAATAACGAAATCTGGAAGGGCCAGGGAGATGGCTCAGTGGGATAAGCGCTTTCCTGGCAAGTGCGAAGGCCTGAATTCAATCACTCATTCTGAAAAAAAAAAGAAGAATGGAATTTGTGCAATTACAGTAATATTATGTGATCATTTCAATAAATATAGACCACATGCTTGAACTTATAATTCTTATAATACATTTTCAGTAACATTAAACTTAAAGGAAGTAACTTTCTTTCGCACATATACATATACAAACAATCCTAAAACAAGGAAAAATAAAAGCAAAACATCCTGCTCCATGGACTTGATGTAATATTAAATATTGCATATTAAAAAGAATAAGAAATGGAATAATAATGACTAAAGAAAAATTCTTATACATAAAATTATAATTATGAACATGTATAAAGATATTAAGAATAAAAACTAGTGATGGGTTCTGGCTTGAGTATGAATTGCTGAACTACTATGGTGGGGGTCTAACATAGAAGAAAACCAAAGGCTACAGTGTATCTTCTCAGTGACCACTTCCCCTATCTTTTGCTCCCAGTCCTGAGTATAACTTCCTCTTATCCTCTAAGCACAAACAGTTAAAACCCCATAAATTCCTTATGAATCACTGAGCCCACCCCTCAAACTCCACCCCAACAAAAGTCCCCATAACCCTACCTGCCTTTGTCTCAGGTCAGAGGACCCCTGTCATTTCCCTGTGGTCCTCTCCATGTCCTTCATAAGGGACTCTCTTCTTCTGCCTCTCTACAGCACTGAAAACCTGACAGCTAGTAAGATCATTTACCATAAATTCTAGTTACAAAAATTAGCTTTATATGAGGAAAGAGAAGAAACTAAATGAAATATAAGAAATCTACTGTATACATTAATGTAAATTTCAAATGTCTAAAGCTATACTGACAAATAAGTAAAATTCCTCACCTGAAAATTCCAGAAACTGAGAAAAATTAAAGAATAAATGGGTACATTCCTACAAAATGATGAACTAATTGTGGCAATACATTAACCGAGGTATAGATGCCAAGTATCTCAATTAAAAATCCAAACAAGTCTTCATTAGATTGTGCCATAATTCAAATGCAAGAGTCTTTAATTTGTATATGAATTCAAATTCAATGTTGTCTCAATATAGTGTATTACCCTATCACTCTATACTGTATTAAATTGATTATGGAAATGGAAACTGATACAAGCACTGAAAAATTGTTTTCTAGTATTCATTAAATCTCAATATATTTCCTATATCTGGGTATATGCACAAAATATATAGATAGCTGCTTCATAAATACAAAACAATATTTTTGATTAAACCAGTGTTAGTCCTATACTTCAGATACAAAGACCTTTTATAAACTTTCATGCACATTAAATGACAATGGGCTGGTATTGGCATTCAGTCTGGGAAAACTGATAATACCTGCTTTATAAGCATGATGATACCAAACACAATAGAGAAACACAATCCTAAGGATGAGCTTACCTGAGAAAATAAGAAGTTCTGGATCATTGGACACAGTTCACTAAACCAGCCCCAGAAGCACTGCACATCAAGGGATTTATAATTCAGTTTTAAAATACTTCACTAAATCTCACTCAGAGTAGACACATCTTTCTAAAACAGCACACTGTCAAAATCAATCACAAAGGTAAAAAATAACAACTAGCTCTTTTTCTTAAGACAAAGAACTTTGGTTCAAAAGAGACATTGTTTAGCAGTAAATAATCTTTCTGTAAATTAGAAGATATGTTTCATGCACTTGTTTCACAGTTTACAACCATAATATGAATGAATACCTACAAACCCCCCCAAAAAATCAACAACTGACAGAAAAATCTACAAAAAATATAAATGTGTTTCACAAAATGAAGTATGCAAATCCGCAATAAAAATAGAAAAATCTCCACTATTACCTTCACACAATTCTAAAATGCACCCTATAAAACAGCTATATTGCAAAAAGAAAAATATTATCATCAAATTTCTGTGAGAACAAGAGCAACAGAAGCTCTATTCGTCATGTTGCACAAGTATAGATTGGGAGAAATGGCTTAGAAAACCGTTTTCCAGTTATCTCTTAAAGTTGAGTTCTATTCTTGCATTTTTGCACCAAATATGGAAACATGCAGGTGTTCATGCTAGCAATATTTGTGAGCCAAACTGGAAATATTTCTAGGATATCAACAAAGTTAAATGACCTTCAACTATTTAAAAATACTGTAGATTATATAGTGCAGACAAATCTCACAAGTGCATAAATGAACTAAAGTAAGCCAGGAAAACATTAGGCACAGTGTCATTCCATTTTTACAAAATTTAAATCAAGAGAAATTAAAGTTTTAAGTAATTTGGATAGTACCCTTTTCAGACAAAGGGGTTCTAGGAACTTGTAGTATAGTGTTGTCTTACATTCATACTGGTTACACACGTTTCCCAAGATAAAATGAATGGGCAGGAAAGGAAATAATTTTGCATGATCTTACAAAGAGAAGAGGAATCGTGTCTTTCAGGGAAAGTTTGGTGCTTCTTTTGTGTAGTCTCACCACATTGCCTTTGCCATTTTTTCCTGGGGCTGTCTCTCCTTACCACACTAAACATTGTTGGAAAGACAGTTTCAGGCCAGCTTCACAGGTCTGCCAATCTTAGACATCTTGTAAGTATTAAAATTCCAATTCATGTGAAAGAAAAGATTGAAAGTTTGTTGCCTTTCAGCTAGAATTGCTTCTAAAGTTGAGAGCGGCTTACAGCTGCTGGCAGTGATTGGTGAGCCTGTCTCTCTTTCAACATAAGCTCTAAATAGTCACCTTCTTTGTGCAAGGGAAGCAGGCAGGAGCCACATCATGCACTAAGTCAGCATAGACTGATTCAGCTAGTGCAGAGTGCGAAATCCTCCCCAGAGGCAAGATGATCTTCAGATGTCAAAGAGCCCAAAGCTTCTAAACTAACAGAGGAAAGCACTTGTCCTCAGGGGCTCCATCAATTCACTTCTGCTGGAAAATCCAACCCTTCCAGTCTCCAGGGGAGTCTGTCAGCCCCTTTTAGATTTCCTGTCTTTGTTGCCAGAGTAACTATTCAGAACCCTTACTGTTAAGGTCACTTGGGAAAAGGCAACGTATCAACCTTTTCTGACACAAATTGGCAAGATAAGTGCCTCCTGACTATACTCTCTCAGCCAGACATGTTGTAATCCTGTAGGAAAGTGTTGTACGGCAATTAAAAACTACCTTGCTGTCTTTTGATCATGCCTTCAGGGGTGCGCAGTCTTGAGGCTATGATTTGGAACACATTGCATTTTACAGCATTCAGCAGCAAAGGTCAATTCAGCTAGCACTTCCTGTGGCCCCTGTCCTAACTGTGCAAGTGGATTCATAGTTTTGTCCCTGGAAGATCTGGTCACAATACATCAGTCATAGTCAAGCCCAGGTTTAGTGGGAAATGAGAACCATAGTTCAGTCAGTGTAGAGTGAAACCAGGAAGGTTTCATAAACGTTGATGACATGATACAATGTTAGGTTCCTTCTATTTGCAAAGTGAGTCAGGACTAGGAACAAAGAAAAGATAAATAAGTGTAATCATAAGCACAATTTGCCAAATTGGCCTTGGGAAAAAAAGTACCTAAGACTTTCAGAGTGGCTATAAGGTAGTGGTAGAGATCTCTCAAGTGATTTGTATTAAGAATTAATTTTTTTCCCATAAATAATCTTAAAATTTGTAGAAAAATAACTTTGAGTTTACTGATTAATGATTATGATTAACACTGATAGTAGGTTTAATACTGATATTATCAGTATTAATCATAATCATTTATCATTATGTAATGTTGTGGATTGCAGGCCTTTTGTTCAACTGTATTATTTTGGAATGTCACATTATATTGAAGAATAGAAAGTCAATTTAGAAAGTGTAAAATCCCCATATGAAAAGTTCACATCAATCAAGTTAATAAGTGATATTTCCTTCATACTATGCAATCCATAACTTATTATTATACTAGTTTCAAAAAAGTTGGCATTTACAGAATTACTTAATCTCCAAATATGTGTATCCTATGCTGGCTGATCCACATGCATATTTCTGATATTTGACCTGTACGTTTCTCATGCAAAGAAGCAACACTGGCTGCCTGGAAATATTGATGAGCATATTTCCTGAACTTGGAGATGTCTCTAGAGATAGTATTTGTCTGAGTAATGAGAATATGAACTCATAATCTTGTAGACTGTACAGCACATCCAAATTACTCAAGAAAACTAGACAACCTCATCACCATAATGAGTTCCAACCCAATCACATTTACACTTCTATCACTGTAATTTTTACTTTCATCATCTCTTTCCTCTGTGTCTTGTCTGGATAATTATCATCTTTACGGACTCGCTTTCCTGTTTTGCACAGGAACTTCCTCTAGTTTACTTTTCACAGTTACCAGGGTCTTTTCCTTAAAGCTCATGTTAGACTGTGCCATTTTTAAACTCTTTAGTTACAAATTAATACTTATGATAATATTCTTTTAGCTATGGAAACTTCTTTTTGCTGAAACAATGTATTGGGAATGAATATGTAAACAAATACACAGCACATCTGCACTTGAAGTGGAACTGGAGGTTCTTACCCTGCATGCGCAGCTACAGTTCATTTTCTCCCATGAAATTTGAAGGGTTTCTCTGTTCCCTGTGCTGAACCTACCACATGCTGCCGCTGCAGGAACACAGAGCTCTCTGTAGATACTCAGAGCACTCACGTTGCTGACCCCCAGATATTCAGGTTTAATTGCAGAGTTGGCACTTTGCAAGAAAAAAGTGGGTTGGGATTTGTAGTTTTAACACTCGATCATTAAAATGCTCACCAACACTGCTCTATGGTGATATCCAAGGTTCTGCAGAGCTTATTTTTAAAATCCTATGCTTAATACGGAGACAAAATTCATGGCATCACAGAAACATTCTTTGCTCAGACCACAGAAGTTGAAGAATGGTCTTCAGACTTCACAAGAGAAAAGCTTACCAATATACACAGAATTTGAGAATATAAATTTACAGAGTAATCTCTGTACAGCCAGAATACTGGGTACATCTTGGATACCTCACAAGAAAAGACTGGGATTTTGTGTACCTATCTTGACAAGATATTTGAGGACATTGATGCACCAAAGTAGTTAAACGCATAATTACGAGTTCACTTTGGATCAGTTTTTCATTCCTCTTCTGATGTGTGTGTGTGTGTGTGTGTGTGTGTGTGTGTGTGTGTGTGTGTGTGTGTGTTGAAGGCCAAAGAGAAATTGAATTAATAACCTTGGGACAAGTACCATTTACCACAGTCCTCAGCTCATTATGTTGACCTTCCTGAAACTGTCACTGGGAATTATTGGTTCTTCATTTAAAAACTTTGAACTGATCAGGAAACAGAGAAAAATACAGAACCCATTCACGAACAGTAACAGCTTCAATTATGTGCTGTGTACTGTGCTAGGAGAAAACTTCACAGAATAATAGCACCAGGGCGATCTAGTCAGCCAGGAACTTCAGAGAAGCCAGAACACTGGCTCTCCTTCACCCTGGCATTGATGCCCAGTGATTGTTCATGCTTTTGTCTTTTCCTTTATTAGTTGGTATACATGATATTCATTATGGCCCACAGTAGAAAGTTTCATAACAATAGAGCATGATGTGAGTACCGGCTTTGCTTCTGAAGATCTAATTGATCCAATAGAATTTATTTGTACATTTTCAAAGTGCATTTTTAGAATGTTATTTAATTACAAGGAGTTTGAGTGTTACATGAACATAGGTCAAACTATAAATAATTAAATATTTTAATTTCTAACAAGCTTTCAATTCATTGTGAAATGCTTATTTCAGCTCTATCATTTCTAATTATTGCTTCCATCAGTCACCTTTGCAAATACATTATAGAGAAGATTCCAGACTCAATTTTTTCTCTTAAATTAAGTCCTGTTGATGTGAATTAACCTTCCAAAGGCTGGTACAGTGACCCACGTTGCAGTAATTAGGTTGCTGGCTGGCTCCTAGTGTTCATTTCTTCATTTTATGTCATTTTCAGAAATAAGACCATTAATTTATTTAGTGGCTTCTTATCCCAGAAAGTCTGCCCCGATAAACTGTACCAGCAAGTAGTTTGAAAGTAAATTTTGTTACAAAATCAGCCCTAGGAAAGCAGAGGTGTAGTGACATTTATTAGTACAGACATGGCAGGCATGTTATTTGGAAATGCATGTGAGCATTAAAATATATTTGTGGCATTGAAGAGGACGTGAATCCTTGCTAGCCGAGAGCTTATTATTTTCTCATAAACTTCCCAAGCTTGAGAGCTTTCTTAACAAGGTACTGGAAGACTTTCCCAAAGTTATCTATTCTAAAAGGAAGAAGACTATAATTTAATAGCTTCTAAGTATATACATAATTACAAAAATTATTCTACTCTTGACAAAGACTTCCTTGGGCTAAACCTGGCCATGGGCAAGGATGACTCCTATCATTCCCAGGAAATACCTTGATTTTACATACTCATATTCACCTGCCTCTTCCACTCTTTCTGTTGAGAATATTATGATATCATCAATTTTCCAGTGCAGAAGATAATTTTGTTTCCCAAATCCCGGCCCCTCTTCCCAAGGCCTAGAACTTTGATTCCTGTATTTCTATTCTGTGGCTTCCTAGGTTCTGACATCTGCATTGACACAGCTAGTGCCAGAGGGCACCAGGGATTTGGTTTCAGATACATGAGAGGTAGATGCTCCCCACATTACTATCTTCATTGCTTAGAATGAAAAATCTGTGTCAGCAACCGTGCTGGGTCAGTATGAGTGAACATGATAGCTCAGTGCTCTTTTATCTGAAGTTTGTATGATAGGGAGAAAAGACATGATAAATATTTTAGAAAATATAATTATTGTAATTGAATTAAATTGTTATAATAATAATAGGAAAAGGATTAGAAATTCAACATTAAACAATGGAGTCAGAAAAAGGTCTATCTGAGTGACAATATAAAAAACAATTTAGGGCCAGATGTGGTGGTGCTTGCCTGTAATTATGGCACTCAAGAGGCTGAGGCAGGAGGATCCTTGTGAGTTCAAGACCAGCTTGGCCTAAGAAGTGAGCTCGAGGTCAGCCTGAGCTGCATAATAAGACTATATCTCCCCCCCCCAAAAAAAAAAAAAACAATGAAGAGAAACAATAACAATTACAAAAACAGTTGGATAATATTTTTGCCTAAAGAACATAGGATTAAAACAAGGTGTCAGTCAGGGTGTGCCCCTTCTGGGGGCTCCATTTTATGGTCCTTAGGAAATAATTGTCCTTGGGCTTCTCAACATTAAAGAAGTTCACTATCACTAAGCTATACCTTCTACACTCTATTGTATTTTAAGACTGGGTCTTTCTAAGTAGCCTGGACACACTTCAAATCTGTGACTCTTCTGTCTCAGCTTCTCTCTGGTGTCTGGGCCTAAAGGGATGTCCCACCTTGCTCAGCTTACTCTCTTAGTATTTATGTGGGCTTTCCTGACTGATCCTACATCTGACACTGTACTGTCTTCACTCCTCAGTTTATAGAACACATAATCCTGACATATGCTCCCTGCCCTGCGCTTGAAGAACCTTTGTAATTATCCTGGACTCATACAGATAATCATGGTAGTGCTCTGATTTTGAGATAATTAATTACATTTGTACAGTTCATTTTTAGTGTATCAGAATACATTCTCCTAAATAAAAAAAAAAACGTAGGTATAGACCACTTTGAGTGAGACATTGGTCTACTTATGACAGTGAGAATCTATTCTTTCATATTTCTCCTAAAAATACTTAGCATATTCTGAAGACAACAGAGAATTCAGAAAATATCTGATAGGTTCTTGAAACTGGGCCTAGAAAATAATTGGAGAATATTCATTGGATTATGAAATGGTTAGGAAATCTTAAATAATGAAACCTGAACCAAAAAATGAAAAAATGCAGTCACCAACAATCGATTTATTGTATAAATATTTGGGTTATGTTTAATACTCTGAAAAATGATCTCTCTAGGAAGGAATATAAGTATGAGCACATAATATATATTTAAAGAATGAAGGTTTCCAACCATGCATGATACTATTTCCTTACTTGTGCGTATAAGTCTATCCTGTGGACTAAATTGGACTTCACAAGAAGAGCTGTATAACTTGGACCACTCTTATTATTTCCTCTGACATATACATTATATATGATGTGTGCTATATCTTATATATAAAAATAAAATACATAAATGACATATTTCCCTTACTGCATATGTAAGTATTCGTATACATACACACATGCATACATATGACAATATGCACATGTTTATATCTTATGTTTAAATACATCATACTCCTGTTTGTAAATTCCTGTATCGAGGCATCAACTGGTGTTTTAAAGAAGTTTTTTTAAAACAAAGAGCTAACACTAATTTTCAAAAATCGACATATTTTATTCATCCAGCTGGCTCACAGGACTCAACAACTAATTTAAACAGCATTTACATGGCTTTTTTTTTTTTGTTTGTTTAATGTGCTGGGTTATTAACTTTGGATCTATGAACCTTGAAATGAGCAGATGGTGATGCAGAAACTTTCTATTTCCCTCAACCACAAAAGGATTTGAAATTCTATGGTTCTAGTGCCAAAAATATAATTATAGGAAAAATAATAGTTAGGTATTAAGGTACAGGACATAACACTGTAGAAGAACACACTCTAATGTATACTCGTATTAGTGGAGAAACATACTTTTCTTGAAATCTTTTTAATAGTACTAAAACAGGGCAAAATTAGTTTTTACTTCTTTCTTTTCTTTTCTATAACACAGGATCATATGTCCATCATTAGTGGCCCAGGAGATAACAGCAGTGTAGTTGATTACCAGAGCACCTGCTAAATTTTTTAAAATTTTATTTTAAAATAGCTATTAAATGAAATCATCAGAGTGGCCCATTATAGTATATAGAGCACAAATTGTACAATGGAAGAAAATTAATTATAAGAATGAAAATAACTATTTTGTTGGTTAGACAACAGCATCTTCAACTGTGACTTGTTATAGTTTTTCGTTTTATCTTCCCTTTCCCTCTCTCCTCCTTTAATTTTGCCAACATCAGATTCATTTATTAATTTTATGCCACTATTGTACGTAGTTAAGTATCTTGAGGTAAAGCATTACACCTTGTTATCTTTACCCTTTTTGATAAGAGCCTTTTACAGCAGGGTGTGGTGATATCTTATTGTGGCTTTATTTTAATTTCATGAGTGTTTAATGGTGCCAAGAATTCTTGCATGTAACTGTTAGATATTTATTATGTCTTCATTTTAGAATTATCTATTCACATCTATTTTCCATTGCTGAACCACTTTGTTTGTTGTTTGCTACTTATTGGATTTCCAGAGTTCATCCTATATTCTAGATAGTAACTCCTCAATTATTTTTTGAAGTATTTTCTATTACTATTTAATAGCTTTAATCTTTAATCCATTTGAGATTTTTACTTATTATATTCCTATATAAATTCAAATAATGAGAAGTAGTAGTTCATCTTTCTTGCTGTAGGTATCACATTCTCCTAGCACCATGTCCCCAAAAAGCTGTTCTTTCTCCTTCAGTTCTTAGCAAACTTGTCACAAACGACATGGCTGCAGATAGGTGGCAGGTTACTCTTAGACCCTGTGTTCTGTTCTGTTTGTTTACATTTGACAATGCCCTTTCTCTTTGCTTAGCTTTGTTGCATAATTTAAAGTCAGGCACTGCAATTCCTCCTGGTTTTCTCTTTTGGCCAAATAAGGCTTTGATTCTGCAGGATTTTTGTAGTTCAACATTCATATACTACAGACAAATACATACCTTTAAAAATTATTTGTCTATAACTATGAGGAAGAGGGAAATACAATTTCATGACTCAGTATTTAATATTTTTGAATGTATTAAAACCAGCAAATCACAAACATTGCTATGTGAAAGTCACTACTTAATTATCTGAAATTAGAATTGTTGAAAAGAAGCACTTCAGTGAAAAGAAAATTTTGTGTTATTATTGGTCTATTTCTTTTTTGCAAGAATCTTTTTGCTTTATGTCTTATGCTCTAAGTGGCTGACAATTCATATACCTAGGATTTGAAATTCATGTCACTTTCCACCTAGAATTTTTCCCATCATTCTTTCTGCTTTCTGAAGCAGTTTTGGGAGTCCTCTTTTATGAATGTTTTTTATGAGATATGATCACAATTACGGTGAATGCTGTCTAGTGCCCTTTGAAGGGAAGGCTGGATCTCAAAACCATGACAGTGAGTCGTAACCCCCTTTGCTCACTGGTTCTGGAACCTCTTAATTTCTGATCTTCTCCAAATCAAATCGATCATGAAAGCTCAACATTTTTAATAAATCCAAAGCTCTGAAAAAGCCACAGCAGTGTGAGTAGAAACACTCACAAAAGAGAATGTCAGAAACTGCGTCAGAGCGTACTAGGGAAGAAGGGATAAGTCTATCTGAAGTGAAGGGGAGTACACTGAGGCAGATAAATGGCAATATGTATTACTCTATTTTTCAAAAAAATATTTATTGCATTTGTAATCACATTTCATATAGCTGCTACATAACTGTAGCAAATGAAAGGCAGTACAAAGTTTTACATTAGACATGAAAATACAATCATTCTGGGATACAGTAAATGAAATATGAGTTCATTACATAACATATTTCTCCCATTTATCACTGAATTATTAAATGTCCCCATAGAGGATAAAAATGCCATGAGTAAAATGGGCTTCAGTTCTGGCAGCTATAACCAGGCATGACAAAAATTGTGGCTTAAGCCATAGACATTTATTTCAGTTCTGTAGATTGAGAATCATGAGATCTCTGGTTTCTGGAGAATACATTTCCTACTGGGTATACAGCTGTCCTCTCACTGTGTTCTCAGCCCATTAAGAAAGAGGTCACAGGACCAGCCAGATAAGTCTGCTGACCACAGCACCTGCGTAAGCAGGCTCTGGCAGCAGGGTTCGATCCCCGAGGTGCCATGCCAGTCCTGCCCTGAGGGAGCCCTGAGAGGGCACTGATACTGAGCGTGGTAGTGCACACCTGTAATCCCAGCACTTGGCAGGCTGAGAATAGAAGGATCACTATGAGTCCTGTCTGTGTAGTGAGACCTTGCAGATGTACTAAAATAAATAAAATAAAACAAAGAAGTCACTTCTGTCAGGTTTCTTCCAGTAGGGATGTTAATATCATTCTCAAAGGCTTCACAATCACCATCAAATGACCCACCAAGAACTCCACTTTTGCTATGATTATAGTAGCAATTAGGATTTAACCATGAACCTTGAGGAAATACACTCAACTGAGGGCAATTAACTTTGTATCAGTTATCAGCATATCCTTGAGGTAATATAAACATTAGATAGAACTACTCTTAAAGATTTGTATGGATAAAATGGAGTTTATTAAAACGAAGTAAATCATGGTGAAGATGTGTCTAAACTGTTGAGAAAATAAATTGGAAAACTTAGGCAAATTACAGAATAAGGTGCAGATTTTCTGAAGGAGATCTTATAAATTTTATAACCTGTCACAACCATAATGTGGTTTGTCTTCAAATTTCTCCCTAAAGAACATGTAAAAAATTTAAATAAATATATACACAAATTTCCCCCCAAATCCTCATCATCTCATAGGTGTGGCATTTGGAAGGTTATTGGATTACAGGGTTTTGTAGATACTTCACCAGTAGGAGGTGGGGTTAGATCTGAAGAATCAGGTTTCCAGTTGGGTGGTGGCAGGATACATCTCTCTCCTGCTTCTCACTTGATTTGTCTCCTGCTACCGACCACGCCTCTCTGCCATGACACAGACTTCTTTGAAGCCAGCAGACTGTGGACTGAGATCCAACAAACTATGAGCCGCAGTAGACCTGCCTTTACATTTGAAGTGCCTGCTAATTTTCCTTAGCCATAGGGGAGGTCCTCAGCCTCCTTAATGCTATTAGACACTCTAGGTTTTCTGTTTGACCCAGAGCTCTAATTATAAAAATAAAAACAGAATGCTATTTCAAAAAGTGACAGACATTTTGGCCCCCACAGATGTTTGACCATATTTTCACTGTGATCACCGTCTTTTATACTATAATTAAAACCACTGACTAATGTGACAATTGGCAAATCTGAGGTGTAACATTTTAGTTGATGAGGGGATTATAGGAAATTCCAGTATTGCTTTGGAAATTGAAGAAATTTTAGTTCAGTCCCTAAGTGAACAATAGCCCATTTACATGTCACACATTTGCTTTGGATCCTAGGAGAGTGGTAGGATTTCACATGCACAAGGTAGGGAGTTCATTATTTTCTGGCACTGAAATAACAAAATGTTGATGTAAGCAATACAGTCATTTATATTTTATTATTTATTTTTTTATTGTTTCTTTTTTAATTTATTTTTTATTTTATTGAAGTACAAATACCAATCAGACAGTCTTAAGACACTTTAACACGACAGATTCGATAATACATTGCAAACTGTTTTCATACTGTTTTGGTATCATACAAGGTGCATACATGATATACTTACAGACATTATTATAGCAGATGTTTCTTATCAGTAAATTAAGAGTGTAGCTGTTTACTTATCTTATTTTTTATACCTGAATTATATCAAAAATTTAATAATTATTTTCCTATTTTTACTGTTAGGATTAAAAATTGAAGGAGCTCTTTCCCAATTTGCAAGATGACAGGTGAAAAAACTGTGGAGCCAGACACTAAAAAGAAGAAACATAAGCCAACAAGGCTTTTTCCAATGGAACTATTAAAAAGGATAAGGTGAAGGCAAAAAGTTCCAAGAAGGGGCGGCCACAATCCTGTCCTGGTTAGAGAAATTTGTAGATACTCCTGATCTGCTATGTGTTCCAGAAAGACTTTGTGCGGTAGAAGCTAGACAGCTGCTAAATCAAAGGTTGAGAAGAAAAAGAAGGAGAAAGTTCTTGCTGTGATCACGAAACCAGTCAGTGGGGACAAGAATGGAGATACCTGGGTGGTTAAGCTTTGAAAAATGCATAGTTACTACCCTCTTGAAGATGTGCCATGGAAGCTCTTGAGCTACATCAAGAAACCCTTCAGTCAGCATGTGAGGAAACTTCAAGCTAGCATCACTCCCGGCACCATCTTGATCATCCTCACCAGGTGTCACAGAGGCAAGAGGGTGGTCTTCCTGAAGCAGTTGGTGAGTGGCTTGCTACTTGTGACTGGGCCTCTTAGCCTTAATCATTTTCCTCTATGAGGAACACACCGGAAATTTGTCATTGCCACCTCTACACAAATGGATATCAGCAAAGTGAAAATCCCCAAACACCTCACTGATGCTTACTTCAAGAAGAAGCTGCAGAAACCTAGACACCAGGAGGGCAAGATCTTTGACACCAAGAAAGAGAGTTACCAGATTTCAGAGCAGCACAAGGTAGATTAGAAATTGGTGGACTCACAGATTTCAGCAAAACTCGAAGCTGTTTCTCAGCTGTGGGCCACCTGTGATCCATTTTTGCTCTGACAAATGGAATTTATCCTCATAAACTAGTGTTCTAAATTTTGTACTAAGAACCTAATTAAATAACTGACATGTAAAAGAAAGGAGAAAAAATACTTAACATTGGCAAAACAAAGAAAATGGTGGTGGGATAAAAGAGGTGTTTCCAATACAAAAGAAGTTGCCCTGAGTCTTCACAGATGAATTTTAATTGCATGAGTTCACAGAGACTCAGGTGATTCTTATGCTTGTTTTGGAACAAGGTAACAGAAGCTCCTCCACTCACATACTCATAGAGAGTGGATTCACTTCCACCCGAGGTTTTGGGAAGCCACAATAGAAGGAACATGTATTCTGCTGAGTAAAGTGTTGGAGCAATTGCTCTGAATATGGAGAATAGTCTAACTTATTTTGTATTGGTCATTTTTCTACTTTTGCTATTATTTTGCATCAATTTATTAATCTAGATAGTTCTAGCAAGAATATACAAGAAACCTATTTACCCCCACAGTGTATGTAGTTGTTTTAGTTCATTTCTCAACTCAAGTCCATTTTCTTTTTCTCCAAGGTCCTGTGGACCATTGCGCTATTTTTATGTGCTATTTACAAAGAAAACACAAAATGTGTGTTTTAACACAGTAAAATCCACTTGAACTGCTGTGGTAAGGAACAGGATTTCCTCCATCACTTCTATACTGAAGAAAGTGTCTCAGGCTTTGCAATAGATATTTATTATACTGCAAATAGAGGAGATAAAATATTTTCTTCTTTCAATTCTCTGATATATTTTAATCCAATTACAGTGAAATTCTAATGTGTTTGTAAGGCATTTGGAGATCTTGGATAAGTTAATCAGTGTGACTGAATTGTGGTCTCTGATAACTGCTTTTTAAACAATGAATCTTTTTACAGAATTTTCATTTTTTGACAAGGAAGCAAATTTTGCTGCTATAGCTGCATATTACCCCACTGTGTAGCAGAAGGCCATTCATCACCTTTAATTCTACAACAAGATGTATTGTTCTGACTTATTTTAAAGTCCAATTATGTTTTGTACCAGATAGTGTGCTAATACAGATAGTGTGCTAATACCAGATAGTGTGCGATACAGTGTGAGGTAATCTTATTGACCAAATTATCTTTCGCTATTGTCTTCTTCATTTGCCATTCAGTGAAGACTTATGGAAACTCTAATGTATGATGGAGCCTGGGTAACAGAGAAGTGACTCACTAGCATAGAGGTAGGGATGCTTAAACACAATTGCACAGCCATGACACTAGTGTCATATGCACCCAGAAAGGAGGAAGGAACTGCAACAAGATCCACAAAAGGTCTGAGAAAGGTTGTGTCTTGAATAAGGAAGTATTTCAGTTATCAGACTCAATAAGTAGGAATAGGATCCAAGAGAAATGACTTCAGCAGAAGGAAAATGAGAGTGAAACAAGACCATGCTTACAGGATATTCTATACCCAGTAAAATCCCAGGTACACAGTGATGTATGCACATTCTTGTTTATATATAGTAAAGCAATTTTTGACAGTTAAACTTGAAAACACCCACTTTCCCATCAAATCAGGAATGGATAAAAAAGATGTGATTTTTTTTGTACAGTAGCCATAAGTTTATCCTCAGCCATAAAGAAGAATAAACTTGAGACACTTACAGTGAAATGGCTACTGCAGCTTGGGACCACACTCATAAGTGAAATAAATTAGACTCACATGTGTAAACATCATGTTTTCTCCCTAGTAGGAAGACCTGAAAGAGTAAATTAGGTCTAAAATTTAAAATAAGTGTTGTAAAAGGAGAAGACAGTGTTCAAAAAGAAAGAAGGAACTAGGGTAGGAGAAAGAGGAAAGGAGAGTAAGGAAGAGGGAAAAATGCAAGTCAATTATGCTTAGTGTTTCTTAGTTTATTAAAAGACGAAAGTTGTGCTAATATCAATTGGAGAAATTTTAGTGACTATAACTTGTATTTTGAGCAAATACATAAAGATAACATGAATGTAATCAATTGACTATTGTCATTATACTATTTTTTTCAGGAAATTTTGCTTTATGTTTTCCATAAAACAAAAAAATCGCAGGTAATCCCACACAATAATTTTTGAAGAGGTGTGAAAAAATATACATTCGCAATGTTAGAACTACCAAAGCTGGGCATGGTGGCGCAGGCCTGTAATCCCAGCACTTGGGAGGCTGAGGCAGGAGGATTGTTGTGAGTTAGACACCAGCCTGCGCTACAAAGTGAGCTTAAGGCCAGCCTGAACTGCATAGTGAGACCATGTCTCAAAAAGAAAAAAAAAAAAAAAAAAAAAGAACTACCACTAAATATTCTTAATGAATTAAGAAAGGAGCATGTATACTTTCATATCACAATGTCATTTGCAAGTTGGTAAATATGTTTCAATCCAATTGATTTTCATAGTTATCACATGTATTTTATTTTACACTGTGAAAGTATAGCATCCATAATTTGTCAAAGGAGTCCAAGGCTCTAAAACCAATCTGCCACATCTTTCTAGATCTTTCCCATGGCTACTTCTTCAGCTCCCTCTGATTAGACTTCCTTCTTCTGTGTCCCCGACCTACGCATGTAGTTGCTTATGTAGGAGCAGCCTTTGCATTGCTTAGAGTTATCTCCAACTCAAAACATTCAAAGTCATTTCAATCACCAGCTCTCTTTCCTTTAAATTTAAAAAAAAATAATAAAATAACTGAAAAGACAAACTCCCTGCCAAACCCCTCAACTTTCTAGAGAAGGTCTCCTGTGGCTCAGTCCTGTCCCCTTCCCTAAGGGTGGGGATCCTCTCACTGCTTGCCAGTTAATCATGACTCCCCCATCGTGGCCTGAGCAAATGGGTGGACAGCTTGACAATCAAGATCTCCTGAGGAAAGGAAGCAGTGGAGAGAGATTGATTGTGAGGCCTTGGTCCACGTGACTGTGCAGGCTGCAAGAGCCCTCTGCAGTGCAGCTGCAGACTCAAGAGAAGTCTCAGCACAGATGCAGGCCAAGGGCAGCATGAGCAGGTTGCCTTTATGGGGGCTTAGTGCTGGTGTTCATACTCTGCTGGTCTTCATACTCCATGGTTCTGCCTGTGGCATAAAACATCCTTCAGGAAAATAGGAGATGGAAGAGGGGAAGAGGAAAGGACATGAAAGCAATTGCGTTCTACGCATGTACCAACTTTCTATGGTGAATTAAGTCATTCACTGCAAATATTTAACAAAAAGGGGGAGGCAGCCAAATAAGCTTAGCGGATTACAGCGCCTGCTTAGGCAGAGCACAGAAACTGGGGATCAATCTCTGGCATGCCGTGCTGGCCTCACCCCCAGGGTGCACTGAGTTGGTGATTGAGACTGAAGGTAATGGTGCACTCCTGTAATCAAAGCTCTTGGGAGATTGAATGGAGGCATTCTTCCATGAGTCTGATCTATGTGGTGAAAGCCTGTAGACCCTGTACTAAAGACAACAAAAGAGACAAAATAATTTGAAGAAAATATTTAACCATGGTATTTAGTAGTTTGTGACAGAAAACATAGAAGAAGAATTTGGAGCCATGAATACGGGTAAGAATTTCCTGAAAAGGGCCACAACAGTATCAAAAATAGTAGCACTATGCACCAAATAGACCTACAATAAAGTAAAAAGTCTAGGCAGAAAGGGAAACAACCAATGACATGAAAACAAGCCTACACAGTGGAAGATACATCTTTGCCAGTCAGCCTTGTGATAGACTTCTAATGCGTACTCATAGAACATGAAAAGAGAAAGAAATAAAGAGAAAGTCTTCTCAATATTTGGACAAGGAAGTGAATGGTCTATGCTACAGTGTGATACAAAAGATATATATATATATATATATATATATATATATATATATATATATATATATATATATATACATATATATATAATATATATATATATATATATATATATATATATATATATATATATATATATATATATATATATATATGTATATATACACATATATATCATATAGATATATATACATATTATATATATACATATTATATATATATAAATTTGACCTCTGTATCCATTATGGAAATGCACATGAGATCCACACTGAAGCTCCATCTTACCCCAGTCAGCATGGCCATCATCAAGGCAATCAAATGCTGATAAAAATACTGAAAGAAAAACAAATAAAGGATGTAAATAAAAACTTAAATTTAGAAAACATATAAAAAAGAAGAATTAAATGTTGTCAAGGATGTGGAAAAAGGGAGAACTATCTATACTCATGGGGGATGTAAGCTAGCACACCACGATAGAAATCAGTATGAGGTTTTCTTAAAAACTAAAATAGCACCAATGTATGTGTGTTCAGGAATGCTTACAAAGCCATGCATATTGTGCAGTGAGTCCTAATAGCCAAGACATCAAATCTGGCATGTGTTCATGAACATGTTGGTGGGTAAGAATGTGGCATAAATACATAATGGTGCATTGCTCACCTACTGGCAAGAATGAAAGTATGTCATCCACAGGGAAGGGTAGACCATGTGACATGAAATACTGCAGACCACAAAAGACAGGTTAACCCTGTGTCCCCTGCTTCCCTGATGGGTGAAACTCTAGGCAAGGCTGGTTCATTGGATGGAGGAAAAGAACCATGGTGAAGGAGTTCTAGGAGGGATATGTGTGCATGAGGTGTCTTACTGAAGCCTGACATTTGGAAAAGTTGAATGTGCTAACTGAAACGTTAAAAAGCCCAAGTACATCAAATGAAGGAAGCACCTCTAGCTGGGGGATTTGCATGATGTTTGTCCTTCTGCTACCATAATGAAATCAGGGGACGCCATCCCAGGAGTGAAGCTCAGGTATCTCAAAGAATTGTCCTAGTAGAGAAAATAAACCTTCATGTGTTTGAATATATTAAAATTATTTAATTTTGTTAAAAACTATCAATTAGACTTTTAATGTAACCATATTATGCATTATAAAATGGACTTTTTAAGAGTATGCTTCTATTAACTATTCTCTTTTTATATGAAGATCTTGGATTTTTTTAATTATTAAACACAATTCAAGTGACATCATTCAGATTACTGAGAATCGTCTTTCACTACAGTAACTGACAACCCAATAATTCATCTACTGTACATACTGTTGATTGTCAGATTCTGATAAAAACATTGACAATCACTCTATGCTGTACACATTTTCCCCTTATCTATAATGGAAAGGATCAGGTTAAAAATATTTTTTAATTGCAATGTATTAATTTATCAAATCCATCTTGTCAAGGTATCTTAATATATATATATATATATATATATATATATATATATATATATATAAATGATGTTGTTTTCTCTATCTTAATAACTTTACACAAAGTAGGCATTAGGCCAGTATAGACATATTTTGGTTAGTCATCATCATTTTAGAAAATTGAAGCATACTTTAGAGGTTACATAAATGATAGAATTCTTGTGAGCTAATAAAGAAAATGTAAATGCAAGCAATATAAGCTCAACATCATGACCAAAGGTAGCTAGGAAGCAAAGGAAATACATCTGTGTGATCTATTTTCTAACAATCTTTTTTTCTTTTATTTTCCTGGATTCACTAAAATAATTGCCTATTTGCTTAATACAATGAATGTTAATTGAGTCATTTTCAGTTTCATTTTTATTTAAATTATTGTTTTAATATATCCATTTTCTCAACCATTATCCTGAATAAAATTGAGTTATAATTTCAGAATTCAATTTTTAGAACTGATGGTGAAAATTATTTGAATTGATTTTCCTAAAATCTCAAATAAATAAAAAGTCTATTATAGTTGGTAGTCCATTTCATGGTTGTTTTACTTTTATGAACTACACATAATTATGCTATTATTATAGGAACTACAAGCAATAACTCTTTATGTTGACATATCTATACTCTCAATGATAGAAGATTGCCTGTTCATAACAGAAGATTTAAAACACAGAGAGATGTCCACAGTAATTTGTATTTTATTTGGATCTAAATATACTCTGTGCCTCTGAATATCCAGTTCTGAACATGGCTTCTATTTTCATTTTTCTTGTTGCCAAATTTACATTTCATTGTAAAAGTTTCATAAGTGTTTTAAGGCTAGACTTCCTTGGAGTGTGGGATTGTAGTTTTGACTTTTTTTATAATTAATGCAATATAAAGCATCATAATAGGTCACTTATTTCTGTGGCTTACTTTGTACATCTGCTCTAGCTGATCTACAGGGCTTTTCTCTGACATTCTCTGTGTGTCTCTAACCTAGTGACCTAACCTGAAAGAGGGTTCCTATAATTTGCCCACTTGTTTTCCTGTTCAGTATCAGGTCTTTACAGAGAAAGGTCGAATGGTAAACCATGTGATTAGCACATTTCTTGTCCATCAGTACCTTCCCTTGTGCTGAAAGAAATGAGAAATTTACATGTACAAGAAGATGCCTTCATAAATGGAAGGGGCTTTAAACAGGCTTTAAATCTTAACACATGAGAGTTGCTTCTGCCCTTGCCTTTCTCTTCACTGTGCAGATCTCTCACTGCTCCATCTGCCTTAGAACCACTGTCCTCCAGGACCAAGCACCCTGCCTTGGTTAAATTGCAGATTTCTGAGGAGAGATATTTCTGGTCTCTGTTGAAATTGTCAAACCATCTGCGACACTCAAGGCCATGTTGGAAGGCTTGAGAAGAGATGAAGAAGAGGGCAAAGACCCAGGTCTTCCACCGAATGTTAGTGCAGCAGTGCTTACAAAGGCCACTCTGTGGCACCCCCATCACAGGGAGAACCTTGCTCATACTAAGGAAGAAGAGAGCAAAGGAAAACGAACAGATGCTATCCCATTTGGGGGCCAAGAATTCCTGCAAGCCAACAAGGAAGGCTTTTTAAACTTACTCTGGCAACAACTCCCTGGACATCAAAAGCTTGCTTGATGCTACATCAAGACCGTTGCCAGTAGGATTGAGGGAAACCTGCAGAGCACATCTGCAAGACCCCATATATCAAAAATGACTTCATTGGACAGAAGCAAGCCAGGAAAGAATGGGAACCAGTGGTGTGAAGAGAAGTGCAGTGCCATGCCTGTTGTGGTAGAACTGTCAGTATTGTTCCAAATACTAGTTGCGCTGCTATTTACTATTGCTAATATTAGGTAAAGAGTAGAGAAACACAGCAAAATGTGTTATCCATGTATCAGTATACTATAGTCATCACTGCATGTATAGACTGAGTACAGATGCCAAGCCAATGGCTGAATTTCTGCTAGTCTGAGCCAAGATTTGATTTTGTTTTTTTTCTGAATGAATAACTCACTATTGTTGTGGAATGCTGGACTGTGTTGGATTGTGTTGTTGAGCTCAAGCACCTAAGTTAGTTGAATGACAATGGAGTGCCCACCTTTGACAGGTGTAGACAAAGGAAGGGGTGTAGAAAGAAAAAATCATGATATGTGTATATAGACAGTACAGTTGGAATAACGCTGTGCTTCTACATAATTCTATGAGAGGCAAGATTTGCACTAATGGTGGTTGGATAAGATATTATGTCGGCTTCTAGTACTATAGACAACCACTAAGAAAATAACAAGGTATTAATTATTGAATCTTTGATGTAATTCAGGTATAAAAAATAAGATACGCAAACAGCTACACTCTATTTAATGATAAGAGACATACGGTATAATAATGTCTGTAAGTATAATATCATGTATGCACCTTCTATCATACCAAAACATTATGAAAATAGTTTGCAATGTATTAATTTATCAAATCCATCTTGTCAAGGTATCTTAAAACTGTCTCATTGATATTTGTACTTCAATAAAACAAAAATTAAAAAAAATAAAAAGAAAGCAAACTACAGGATTTCTGTGGACAGAGACATTTTGAGCTTTCTCTCTTTTTGTCATTCTTTTTTTCTCTTATTCACTTTGATCTTTTTGAGACAGGGTTTCAATATGCAGCTCAGCCTTGCCTTGAACTCACTATGTAGTTCAGGCTGACCTCAACCTCACAGGCATCCTCCTGCCTCAGCCTTCCAAATGTTGAGATTACAAGTGTACATCCTCACACTCAGCTCCCTCTTTTGTCTTAATGTGATTGCTGCCAAGTTTATTGTCCATCAACTACAGGAAAAACATGGGATGTTTACAGGAGAGAAAAATACTCAGCTGCTCTATATGCATGACTTTACCCATTTTAGGATGATTACACAAGATTCTGAAATACTCATAACATCAACTAAAACCTAAAGAGATAATGGAAGTTTGTCAGAATATAGTTGTATCTAATCCCAAACATAGACAAAAAAATTCAAGATATTAAAAATGTCATTAAATCCAGCAGTGTAAGAAAATTCAGCAAGCAGATAAGATTCAGCTAGTCTTTTTTCTTAGACTCAGTTTTTGAATTCCAAGAAACATACAGAGTCACAGTGGTGTACTATGTGTATGTATTCATTTTTATCTAACAAATTTAAAAGAAAGACTTCAAGAAGAGTCTCATCAAGAAGATTCTCCCATCTGCTGCATGAACACGTCTCTCCCGTAATCAATGCATCCAAGCAAATCGATTTTCTTCACGCAATGAACGGTTATTTTGCAGTCTTGTCCTAGGGATAAAGGGTGAATAGGTCAGTGAAAACAAGAGAATGGTTGCTTTCACGTGGCTAACACTCCAAGTTTCCTCTGCATCATTAATGTTAACACCGAAGTTGTGTGTGCAGAGATAGAGCTTAACTTTGACTCAAGTGTCTCTCAAGTCAGTGGGCTTCACCATCAAACAGATGTGCTCCAAACTATCTTCAGCAATATTGAGAATGACGTGCATGGTGCCTTCCTACTAAGGAGGAAGAGGCAATCACAGAACCAAATAGGTGCTGGCTGGGACCAGACATGAGGGCCACCTGGCTCATATTCCTTGCATGTTTCCAGAGCTGGGGGAGAATGTCTAGCAAAAGAAAGTAGAACTATCCTCAAAAGTTGAAGTCCAGTATGCCCCATTGTTTACATAATACTTAAAAAACTTGTATGTGAATAATTTCATTTATATTGCTCTCCCTTAGGGAATTGCACTGCCTACATTATTGCAGGGAATGAAATTAAGATAGTCAAGGAAAAGTTTACAGGAGCAATCAGGCTGCAAATGTACCTGAGAAGCTTGAAAGACTGCATGAATACTGTTCTGTGCAGTCCTTCTTGACAACACCGATTACCACCACCTCAGTCAGGCATGGCTTTGATTCTGGAGTCAATGACCTTTCAGTGCCTGTAGACTTCTGTCAGCTGCCTTGAGTGCACCTGCAGCTTTCCATTTTCTAATCTCCTGCCCTGATGCTCTTGGTACTTCTCATCAGGCCTGAGCAAACTGTGTTTTGAGACTGTGGCCCCAGCATCATGTTTTTATCCTTTTCTTACCTCATTTTTATAGAATCAAATCTGCACACTATAATCTACAGCGCTAGTTTTCTCCACTTTTGGAGGCAAAAATCACAATTCTAATTTGATGATTCAAGTGTGATTGTTCAAATATTTTTGGGGGGTAGTTTGCCATACTTTTACTTCTCCAGCTTAAGAAATTGTAGAAAAAAATGGTTATCAACAAATACTTTCATCATTGTCAATTTTAGACATTTTCTCATCTTCAACACTCAATCCCTAGGGATTCTCACCCAGAGTTATAGATTTATAATCTGTTGAAAAATTCACAAATTTATATCTCTGACTTCAATTTTCCCTTTGCATTTTAGAATCATCTGCTAAACTGCTATTCCACACTGCTTGTATGTTTAAAGAGTCATCCTATTCCATTTGGTCTTACTTAAGTGTTGCATATTTGAAGCTCAGGAAAGAAGCTATACCATTATCTTTTGTTTTTTGTCTTATATTTCTTTCATGACCAAGTCCATGGACTCCGCTGCAAGCATACAACATGAATTTCTCCACTGGCAAGATCTTAGCCTAAACTATGACCAGTTATGCTTGAGTCTTGATAACTTTTTTTTTTAATGGAACCAGGGATTGAAATCAGACCTTAGCACTTGCTAGGGAAACACTTATTTTTTTAAAAATTTTATTTTATTGAAGAACAAATAGCAATGAGACAGTTTCAAATCAAATTAGTAGGACAGATTGAAGAATTAATACATTGCACATTGTTTTCATACTGGCTTTTTGTTGTAAAGGTGCATACATGATACTCTATGTACAAACATTATTACAGCAAATGCTTCTAATCAATGAGTTAAGGGAATGTAGATGTATACCTATCTTTATTTTAAAGCTGAATTATAGTATAGTTTCAATAATTAATACTTTTTTACATTGCTATCTTCCTAGTGATTATGCATAGTACAAGGAGCAGACAGGATATGTTGTTCGAACACTATTAGCGCAAATCTTTCTTCTCATACAAATATGCAGAAGTCCTACATACTTATCCTAACTGTACTGTCTATACAAACACAAAATTGTTCTTCCTTTGTATCTCCTTTTTTTGTTCAATCCTGTCAAAGATGAGTATTCTATTGTCATTCAGTTATTATAGGTACTTGAATTCAGTGAACGAATCAAACACAGTCCAGCAGTCCACAATAATAGTGGGTTATCCGAAATTATTGACTAAAGCCAATTACAACTTAGCTTATTATTACGGCCTTATTTAATATACCTAATTTTTATAGTTTTCTGCTGGATGGTTAAGACCAAGATAAAGGAAGACCTATATAACAAAAAATGTAACTTTTGTAGCTGATGAGGACAGTCAAGTCCCCTCAGAGTTTATAACATAACCCTGTACCTCACTTTGTAGATCCTTTGTCAGTGTCAGCCATGTGGATGACAATGGCCATTGCTTGACCGGTTTGCTCTTTGTGAAAGCCTGAGATAAAGTTTTCTCTCCATGTGATTCTGCTTAGGTCACTATAGATCATTGATCACATTCCTCTATGGCTCCATAATCTCCTTGATCAGAAAATTTGGGGCACTCCTGAGTTCCATGATGCTAGAGTACAGGTTCTCCTGTGTCCTGAGTTTTCATTTACCTTCAAAGGCTAGGGCCAAAAATCTTGGCTGACCTTTCAGTCCTTCCATTCCTCCAATTATTCATCTGCAAATTTAGGTTGTTAACCATCCAGAAGAGAAGCTGATTTTTACCCTGCGACATATGCAATTCAGTGTACCATAACTCTCTGACTAATTCTTTTAGTTGTTGTTATATCTTTCTATTTGTACTTCATCTTTTGATTTCTTATACTAGGGAGACTATATAATATTTGCACATGTGTGTCTGGTTTATTTCACTTATGAGTATATGTTCAAGTGGCATCCACTTCAATACAAATTCTTCAAGTTTATTATTCTTTATAGCTGAGTAATACTCCATTGTATAGAAATATAACATATTTTTCCACCATTCCTCATGTGACAGACATCTTAGTTGTTTCTAACATTTTGCTATCACAAATTGTGCTGCTATAAACATAGGTACACATATATCACTATGATATGATGATTTCAGTTCCTCCAGGAAAATTCCCAGTAGGGAGATAGCTGGCTTGAAAGGGATTTGCAGTCTTCCTTTTGTGAGGAGTCTCCACACTGATCTCCACAATTGTTGCACCAGTCTATATTGCCATCAGCAATAAAAAAATTTTCCATTTTTTCCCACACCCTCTCCCAACATTAGTCGTTGGTTGATTTCTTTATGATAGCCATTCATTTTGGAATGAGATGGCATCTCAGTGTTGTTTTAATGCACCCTTCATGGATGGCTAGTGATGTGGAGCATTTTTCATATATTTATTCACTTTTTGAACTTCGTACTCTGAGAAGTGTTTATTCATCTCAGATGCCTATTTCTGGATTTGGGCTTTAAATTTGAGGGCCCTAATGTATCTTTATTCTTTATAAATTCTAGAGAGCAGATCTTTGTCTGAGTGCTCATTACTTAGGATTTTTTCAAAATTTGTGGGTCGTTTTTTCCACATCATTGACAATTTCTTTTGATGTGCAAAAACTTCTCAATAAGTGTTGATCCCAGTTGTTAAATCTTTCAAGTGTTTCCTGTACAAATATGTATCTGTTCATGAACTCCTTGCCTACCCCTATGTCCTCCAGATTTCCTTGTACTTTCTCTACCGGGAGACTGAGTGTCTCTGTTTTAATGTTTAGATCTTTAATCCATTTTGACTTTAGCTTAGTGCATGGTGATAGAGCTGGGTCAAGTTTTAGTTTTCCACATGTAGAAAGTCAGTTTTTCCAGCATCATTTGTTAAAGAGGCTATCTTTCTTCCAGTAAATGTGTTTGTCACCTTTTAAAAGATCAGGTGGCTGAGTGTGTTCATAGACACCTCTGCATCTTCTAATCTATTCCATTAATCCTCATGTCCATTTTGTTGCCAATACCATGTTGATTTTATCACAGTGGCTTTGTAGTATAATTTCAAGTCAAGAATTGTGAAGCCTCCTGCCTTGTCTTTGCTGGCCACGATTGCCTTTGCTATTCTCTATTTTCTGGTTCCAAATAAATTTTAGGAGTGTTTTTCTAGGTCTTGTAGATATGTTGTTGGCAGTTTGATAGGGATTGCATTAAATCTGGACAATAATTTTGGGAGTATGGCTATCTTCACCATGTTGGTTCTTCCTATCCAGGAGCAGGGAATATCTTTCATTTTCTGAAATCCTATACAATCTCTTTTCTGAGGGTACTGTAATTTTCTGTGAAAAGATCTTTGACTTCCTTTGTTAAGTCAATTCCAACATATTTCATTTTGTGTGGTGCTATTATAAAGGGCATTGTTTCTATAGTTTTCATATTAGTGTGGTTGTTATCTGTGTAGAGGATTGTCTTTTGAGTATTGACTTAGTATCCTGCTATGCTACTGCATTTCCATATCAATTCTAGGAGCTTCTAGGAGTTTTTTTTTTTTTTTTATCTTCCAAGTAAAGTATCATTTCATGTGCAAATAGTGAGAATTTAACTATTTCTTTACCTATTCTTACTCCTTTTATTTCTCTCTCTTTTCTTATGGCTGTTGCTAATGATTTCAAAACTGTATTGACTAGGAGGGGTGATAAAGTATATCCTTGCCTTATACCAGATCTAAGAGCAAAATATTTCGGTTTTTCCCATTTAGAATAATATTAGCCATTGGGTTTTCATAGATGGCTTTTATCAAATTGAGGTACAGGCTTTCTATTCCAATTTTCTGTAGGACTTTGGGCATAAATGAGTGTTGGACTTTGTCAAAAGGTTTTTCTGTATCAATTGTGACGATCATGTGATTTTTGAAATGTATTACATTTATAGATTTTTGAATATTGAACCATCCTTGCATCCCTGGGATGAATCCTACCTGCTCATGGTGTATGATCTTCTTGATGATTTGCTGTATTCTATTTGCTGGGATTTTACTGAGGATTTTTGCATCTATGTTCATGAATGAGATTGGCCTATAGTTCAAATTTTAGGTTGTGGCTTTCCATGGTTTTGGAATCAGTATAATACTTGCGTCCAGAAATGATTTTGGGAGAACTGCTTCCTTTTCAGTTTCATTGAAGAGTTTGAGGAATGTAGGAATTCTATCTTCTATAAATTTCCTGTAGAATTCAGCTGTGAATCCATCAGGACCTGGAATTTTATTTCTAAACAGGTTTTTTATTAAAGCTTCGTATGTCTTTGGCTGTTATTGGATTGCTAAGAATTCTGTCTTCTTGTTCTGTCTTCTTGCGTGAGTATTGGTAATTTGTACCTTTCGAGAAATCTGTCCATTTCTTCCGTGTCTTCTATGAGTATAAAGATTCTCGAAGTAGCTATTATAACCTTCTCAATTTCCATAGGTCTGTGGTGATTACACCTTTTTCATTCCTTATTGCATGCACTTTAATTTTTTCTTTCCTATTCTTCATGAGATTAGTTAAGGGGCTTATCGATTTTATTTAGTCTTTCAAAAAAACCAGCTTTTTGATTCATTGATTCTTTGAACTGTTTTCCTCATCTCAGTTGAATTAATTTTTGCTCTGATCTTTATGATTTCTTCCCATCTTTGCCTTCTGAGTTTGGTTTGTTCTTGTTTTTTTCAGATGTCGGAGGTGCAGCTTAGGATGTTTATTTGTTCCTGTTCTGTTTTCGTAATGTCTGAGTTCATAGCTGTAGTTTTCTCTCTGAGAACTGACTTTATCACATCCCATAAATTCCAATAAGTTTTGGTTGAATTTTCACTGAATTTTAGATATTGTTAAATTTCATCTTTGACTCCTTGATTGCTCTCCACAATGGTTGTACCAGTCTACATTCCCACCAGCAGTGGAGAAGTGTTCCCTTTTCCCCACAACCTCTCCAACATTTGTTGTTGGTTGATTTCCTTATGATAGCCATTCTTTCTGGAGTGAGATGGTATCTCAGTGTTGTTTTTATTTGCATTTCACGAATGGCTAGTGATGTGGAGCATTTTTTCATATATTTGT
>PVKA01015864.1:0-49128 GCA_004027165.1 Ctenomys sociabilis
ATTATATTCAACCCTTAGCACCAGAAAACAAACAAAAGCAACCAAAAAACTTGAATGGACAAATAGTATTTCACAGCTGCTTTGAAATTCTCTAGCAGTAAATGAGGCATCAAATTTTGTTTTTATATAGATACATGGAGATATAATTGACTCATAGTAAAATTCTTTTTCTGAGCATACAGGTTGAGTATTGGCAAAAGAGTTCTGTATCCATTACTTTGGTGAAGTTGTAGAATATTCTACTTTTTGTTTCCTAAACCTTCTACTTTTTTAGAGTACAAACTTCCCTCATTCTCATACTCTAACAACCACTGCCTGGTGTCTGCTCCTTTTATTGTCGTTGCTGCTGTCACTTGCTTCTTCATAAATACCACATAAATGGAATCACGCACTTTGCAGCCCTCTGTGTCTGATTTTGCTCACTTAGCACAGTGCTGTGTAGATACATCTGAATACTGGTGCGTGTATCTGCAGTCCATTTCTTTTCACTGATGAATGTTTTCTCAATCCATGGAGATCATATCATTTGTTGACTCGTCCACATGGCTGACACTGACAAAGTATCTATAAACTGCGGTACAGGGTTTCAGGATACATCCTGAGGGGACTTGACTGACCTTATCAGATATAAAAGTTACACTTCTGGTTATATAGGTCTTGCTTTATCTTGGTCTTAACCATCCAGCAGAAAAGTATAACAACAAGATATAAAAAGTAAAGCCACATTAATAGGCTGAGCTGTGAAAGGCTCAAGTCAACAACTTCTGACATTGCCTGTCCTATGGATAACCCACTACTCTTATGGACTACTGAACTATATTGGATTATTTTGCTGAATTCATGCACCTACAATATTTAAATGACAATTAAATACCTTTCTCTGACAAAACTAAACAAAAAAGGGGATACAAATGAACAACCATTTTGTATCTGTATAATCAAAATACTTAGGATGGCTACACAGCTACTTTCTCTTAATTCAATGAATAGAAAGATTTGTTCCAATAGTGTCTGTGGACAGGATATCATGTCTGCATCTTGTACAGTGAATAACCACTAAGATAGCAATATGCAATGTTTTAATTATTGAAACTGTCCTACTAACCAGTTTTGAAACTGTCTCATTAGTATTTGTTTCTCAATAAAATTATTTAAAAAATATTTTTCCATTTGGTGCTCACCAGCATTTGAGGTTTTCCATCATTTGGCTATTTTTGATGAGGGTGTTGTAAACTATAAACGGATTGGTTGTCATTTTTTTGTATACACCTACAACTATGGGAAGTATGCACTGACTTTACAGAAGACTCCCAAAGGCTTTCTAAAGTGAGTGACACTTTGTGTATTCCTGCCAGTATTTGAGAGTTCCTGGTAGTCCAAGTCTCTGTCAGAACTTCATATTATTTTTTTCTTTATGATTTCGCTTTATCTTTATTTCTTTTAATTTTTTTATTTTAATGAGAAAGAAATAGCAATGAGACAGTTTCAACACAGGTTAGTAGGATAGTTACAATATTATAGTTACAATATAAGTTGCATTCTGTTGTCTTTATAGTAGTTATTCACAGGATAAGATGCAGACATGATCACTTGTCTAAACAATATTAGTACAAGTCTTTCTTCTCATTGAACTAAGAGAAATTACTTGATATTGTTGCTGTTGTTTAATTTTAGTAGATATGTTTTGAGATAGCTCTGTGGTTTAATTTGCATTTTACTAATGATTAGTGATGTTGAGTATCCTTTCATCTGCTTACATGCCATCCTGGGGACTTAAAGCAACAGATGTATATTCTGGAATAGTTCTAGAAGCAGAAGTTTGAGACTCAGGTATTGGTAGCACTGGAGGTTCCAAGAAAGAATATGGCAATTCCTCCTCCTGGCTTCTGGAGGCTCCCAGCAACCCTGGCTTTCCTTGTAGCTACCTTACCTCTATCTCCTCTTCACAGGGTGCTGTCCTTTTGTGTCTCCATGACCCAAATCACTATCTCCTTTCTCTTACAAAAACATCAGTCACTGAATTTAGGGTTGACCTTAAATCCAGAATGATCTCATTCCAAGACCTTTAACTTAATTATATCCCCCAAAGTCCTGTTTCCAAATCAGATCATATTCATAAGTACCAGGGACCTAGACATGAACTTTTCATTTTGGAGAACCCTATTCAACACACCAGAAGAGTTTATATGCAGATTAACTAAAAATAAACATAGCTCCTTATTCAATACTCTGTTACTATTCAAGTCAGTTAAAGCCAACACTTGGGCATGTGATGCATTTGTTCACAATATGACTTATATGTGGACTATTCTGTCATTCTTTGTTTTATGTATTTAGTACAGAGTCTACACAGTGACTTGTATATGGATTGTTCTGACTTTCTTTTTATGTATTTAGTATAGGGTCTCACTGCATAGATCAGACTCCTGATTCTCCTCTTTTCAGCATCCTAAGTGCTGGAATTACAGGTGTGTGACACCATGCCCAGTCTCAATCACTGTCTCAGTGCATCTTGGGGATAGGGCCAACACGACAGCCCAACAATCGAGCCCCAGCTGCCCCACTCTGACTAAGCAGACACTTTTGCCTGCTGAGCTATCTGGCTGGCCCTATTTTTTCTTTCTATTTTTTTTTTTTATTTTAGGGAAGGATCTGCAGGGGGTTCAGGGTCCCGCTGCTAGATTGGACTCATAGTGATCTGCCTGTTTACAGCCTCCCAAGAACTGGGATTCCAGGCATGTGCCACCATGTCCAGTGTCAATTGCTGTCTCAGCACACCCTAGGGGTGGGGCCAGCATGGCAGGCCCAGGGATTGAACCCCCAGCCCCTGGGCCTACTTGCAATTGCTTTAAACTGTTGAGCTATTTGGCTAGCCCTTTATCTTTTTATTTCTACACTTTTAAAATCCTTAATTTTATTTTGTTTAATATAAGTGAAAACATCTATGTATCTTGGAATAAGAATTTTAGGAATTCTATGTCATTATAGAATCCTTAAACTTTGCATTTGATATGAATGTTGTCTGCTTATTTTTTTAAGAATCTTTTTTTTTATATTATCCTTTTTAGCAGTACATGTGTGTAGTAAATAATGCTTACCTTCCTGATAGGAAAGTAAGCTACATAAAATGTCTTAATTCTTTTTATCCTCTACTTTCCCTTCCCTCCCTCCAATTTACATCATCTCTTGATCTAGGACAGAAAGAATAATTTAAATGAAAACTAGTCCTCAGTGATTGAGTGTGTGTGTGATTGTCCTCCTATGGACGAACAAAGTCCACCCCGAGGCAGAGATCAGGGCGGAAATGGCACTCATGTGGTGGCAGTTCAGTTCCCCTCTTGCTTCAGTGCTAAGGTTTATCACATACTGCATCACAGCAGTCAGTGCGCCCTCAAGACCCCAACTGGGAAATGGTACATCCATACCTGTTGTGCATGTTAGCACAAATTTAGAAAGCTTTTCCTAGTTTAAAATATTTTGAACTGATTGCCTAACAACTTTAAAGACATTAAATTCATAATGTATCTAGCATCTCTCTTAGTTCTTCAACCTTTGTACCATGTCACCCACAAAAGCACTTCTTGTGACACAACTCCAACTAGATGGACGCTTCTCTGCTACATGTGGAATAACTAAACTTGAGTCATCACCAGTCCCATAAGAGAATCAAAGCTCAAAAGTTAAGAAAATTTTACTCATTTACTGTTTCAGCAAAACATTAATTAGTCCAGGCACAGTTCTTTCCAAAGTAAGCTATTAAGTGAATCTGAGGTAGAAGCCTACCTGGGAAGAATTCAAATGTAATCTTTGTGACTCTAACTCAAAATGTCAGAGGGGGGAACAGCAGAACTTCTGCACCTCAGGAGGCCTGCCAACAAAGAGCCAGGGGACAGGCAGCCAGCAGGACATAGTGGTCCACTTGGACTGGCTTCAGCTAGAGGGAGGCAAACACAGTAGCCAGACCCAATCCAGGTCTTGCCACTCAAGTTCAAGTTCAGTAGATCTAGACCAGGTGAGCTGAGGCATACTTCAGGGCCCAGGCAAGATCAGACCTCTTCCCAGACCTGCAAAAGCATCCTCGTAGCACACAGGTGGCAGCAGGTAACTAGTGTGAGCTAGTCAGCCCGGAAGACTCCAGGTGCATGAAGGGGAGGCGACCAGACAGAACTCAGGGGAACTAATTTAAATATAAATTCCCAATTTAACATCTTTGTTATACAGCTATAATGTTTGCTCCTTTGGTCTAAAATACAAACCTATTAGTTACAAAAGTTTGTCAATTTCTAAATTTTACTAGGTATTATTAGTAATGTTAATTGTACTACCATAAATAAGAAAACTTATCTGCCTTAACCACATGTTTTCCCTTGGGTATTAATATTGGGAGGTGTTTGGATAATAACCTCACCAAGGCCCTACACTGTAGGACAGAAGACAGTGCCAAATAGAAATGAATATCTCACAATCAATAGAGGAGACAACATCTTGAGACACAACACAAAACAAGAATCTCTGACACAGGAGAGATACTTAAAAAGCAGACTCTTTTCAGAGAGGCTCTGATTGCAGTGATAGAACTACCTACTATCAAACTTTCATGAAAAGGTATAATCGAAATTAAAATAAAGAGTTCTCTCTGAAATACAAAATGATGAAAAGACAGAGCAAAATGCATTCTCAGTCACTGAGGCCACCCAGAACAAATCCAGGAAACTTCAGCATAGACGACATTGGAAGCCACACATCTGACATCTCTGAATGTCAGGTTGAAGTAAAGAAACAACTACAAAAGAGTACAGATGAAATCAGATCAGAAATAATTTTACAGGTAAAGAAAGAAGTGATAACTGCAACAAAAGAATCACTAAGCATTTCTAAAGAAGACTCTCATCAAAATACAGAGAATAGAAAAATGATGAAACTTTGAGCAACACAGGAAACAAATATAATGCATGAAACAGATTCAAAAAGATGTATAAGAAATTAAAAACTGCACGTAAAGTTGACAAAACCATTTCAACAAAAGTGAAGATAGATATTACCAACAGAGCGAAAAGATAATCCAATAATTGGAAAAAATAATAACCAAAAGTCACTTGGATAAAGGCTTTCTATCTCAGTTATATACAGAACTAAACAATTTGCCCCCCCAATTTTACGACCCTTCCAAACATGGGCATGTGAGATAAATATACACTTCTCAGAGGAAGAAATGCAAGTGGCAAATACCTATGTGAAATTTAATGTCCCTCAGCACTGGCCACTTGAGAAATGCAAATTAAAACAACTTTGAGATATCATCTCACCCCAAAAGAATGGCTATCATAAAGAAATCAACTAATAACAGATGCTGGAGAGGCTGTGGGGAAAAAAGAACCCTTGTCCACTGTTGATGGGAATGTAAACTGATATATCCACTTTGGAAATCATTGTAGAGATGCCTCAAAAAACTAGGACTTGAAATCCCATTCAATCTAGATATTCCCCTTCTGGATAATTTTCCCAAAAGAACTAAAATCATCATACCATGGTGATATGTGTGCATCCATGTTTATAGCAGCACAAATTGTTATAGCCAAATCTTGGAAAACAAAATGCCCATCACTTGAGAAATGGGTGAAAATTATGTGGTATTTTTATGCAATGGAGTACTACTCAGCTATAAGGAAAAATAAACCTGAAGTATCCTTCTATGTGAAGTAAATCAGACCCACATATGTAAATATTGTATTATCTCCCTAATGTAAGAACCAAAATGAAGAAATAAAATCTGAAAGGTATAAGAGATAGAGTAAAACAGAAAGAAGCTGAACTTAAGGAATAAACAATGAAGATGGGAGAAAATATAGAAAAAAAAGGAGAATCATGCAAGTTCATATATAAGATGGCTGAGATGATTATACTCAGAATTTCCATCAGTTATATAAAGAATATCATTTGATGTGTAGAATTATCACCTTGACTGACTCTGTGTGCTGGGATCTGAGCAACTACATCAAAGACAGCAACATGTAGTACAAAGCCCATGGCTGAATACCACTCGTCTCCGTCTTCTAAATGTGCACCATTTCTAATGTCTTACCAATTATTGTACTCTCTTCAAAACAAAACAAAAAAGGACAAAGAAAATAATTAAGATTTATTGAGAGCAAGCACCAATATTCAGTTATTTCCTTAATCTTGCATAACTATACCTGTTAATCTGAGCAACAGATTTGACAATAAAAATAGATAATATAACACATTATTAATTAACGTTTCCAGTTTTGAAATGTATTGTTGTATGTTATCCTGTTTCTGTGTTTCTTTTCTATTTTTTTTTTTTGCTTCTGTTTTTATACTTCAAAGTAAAATTAAAGTTTGAAAAAATAAACTCACTGTCAGATAATCAAGCTGCATTACATACATGCAGCTGCTTCCCACAGCAAGGGGACACTTTATGTGCTCTGCTAACATATACTAACAAAACGAAAAATAAATAAATTGGCATTGTTTCCACCAGATACCTGTTGCTGCATCTGCCTCTTTTTGCCCACCAGATAATCCCTTCTAATTGAGTCCCTTCAAGTGGACAAGGTTTCTGTGGTACAGCACACAAGTATATACTATTTCCTACCATGGAATTTGCTTTTGATGTTTTGCTTTTTGAGGTGTTGGGGATGGAAGCCAGAACTCCCCACCTGCTAGCTCATGGCTCTACTGCTGAACTGTACCCTGGGGCCTAGGAGTTTACTTTTGAATGTCTATTACAACTTATATAAAACACATTTGTAAGAACAGGTGCACTTTGCTTTGGGATTAAAATTAAAATTAACTTGTCATGCCATTTATTTGCATGATGTATTTGTGCCAGGTATTATTCTTAATTTTAAGGCAAAAAATAAAATGGAGAATTATTAAGATACCTTCTCAAGTGCATGGAAGCCCTGAACCATGCTTCACCCCTCTGGCCTGCAACTACCCTCTGCACCCTTGCTTGACTTGTCACCTCCTCTTTCTCCAGGTTTCAGTCCAGAGGCACGGGTCTCAATGTCTCTGGGTGGCTGCCCTTTACCTCACGGCTGGATCTTGACATTTCAGCTTACATACGTATCTCCTGTCTGAAAACAAGCAGCCATTTCCCTTGGCCAATCTACTTCCCCTGAGCACATGCTCTATTTCTTTTCTTCTGAATGAAAACATGCTGAAAGCAATTTGCTTTCAGATGAGTTTAATTTTCTATTGTTTACTAGATTTGCTAACATCCATTTGTCCTTTCCCTGCAGTCTTCATCTTGTTTTCCCCTCTTCTCTTCTAATCATATTCCCCAAAGTCATTGCCAATCTTATGAAAATACCTTGTTGCCCATATAATGTTATTTCTAACGCTACTGAACATAATCTGCTGTCCCCCTCCCATTTCTCATCTGTATTTGTATTGCTTGTTCAAATACTTTGCCTACTTATTTACTGTGGTTGTTTTATTTCTTGTAAGTAATAATATGTTTAATAGGGATATAGATTGTTCCATCAGCCTTGGACCAACATTAGTCAAAATTAAAACATCATCACTGATAAAGCCCAACGGGGTGTGTGTAGTTGACAGCATTAAGCAATCAAACTATGAAGGATGTTGTGTAAAGATGCAGCTGTAATTTTGCCCAAATTTTATTTCCCAGCAACATGAAGATTTCTTCTTTGGCAGACATCATTTCCCAGTAGTCAGAATCCAGTTGTGAAGTAAACATGTGCTGGAATATGTGATACTGAGCTCTCTGGGAAGTGACCTATGTGCTTCATGGTGTTGGTTGGAGTGGTAGATGATGTGAGCTTCCAGAAAATTCATCATGCCTCCTCTTTTGCTGGTCTCTTTAGCTTTTGCTATAATTCATGAATCTTCTCTCTCCATAAATGTCTATGTTCTGGCTCTGCTAGGCTGTAACTCTCTTTTATATTTGCTGTGTGACAATGGAGCATCATAATCAAGACTGTCTTGAATTTTAGAAGCCTTGGGAGTTTGGGACATTGTTCCATCCAATTTTATAAATTTTTTTCATTAAATTTTATAGTGAGCATGTGTTACTCTGTGACTGAGCATTATATTTGGTTTGATTTCTGTGGATTATGCAAGTGTTTATAAAACTTGCTATGTGGAATATATGCACTTCTCTCTTTCTATCTTCTGTAACAAACAAAATGAGCTACATTCCAAATGGGCACTTTGGCCTCTAAATTCACTTTTATATGAATGCAATTTGATTTTATAGATTATTAAAAAATAATTTATCTTCAATCTACATTATAGCTATTTGAAACATTTTCATAGAAATGCATATGAATTGGTCTATTTTTCTGTTGCTAGTATGATACCACCACAGAGTGGAAAAGTCATAAAGAAACTGACTGATTTTGCTTATAGTTCTAGAAGTGAAAAACTGAGGGGCTATGAGGTGATGACCTTTGTGTTGGTAATGTCCCAAGGCAACTCAAGATATCACATGACAAGAAATAGAGTGCATAAGTGCATGTATCACTTTTTGTCTCTGTCATACTTCTTAGAAAGCCATCAAGGTTCATTCCTCCAACCTAATGGTCTTCTGTAGCCCTAATCACTTTCCAAAGGCCCTACCTCTAGGTATCATTATCAGATTAAGATTCCAATCTAGATAATCTAGTGAGGATTAAATGTTAATGCATGAAGACTGGAGGGAGTAATTTCAACTATATCTAAACTGGAGCAACACATTCATCAGAAACATTATACAGTATTCTAGAAACTCTTTGGGAAATAATTAGCTTCTGTGATACTTAATTTGCCTTTCTATGTAGAATCAAGTAAACAGTTTTACCAGTGGTGCTTCTTGTGTTTGTTTTTGTTTTGTGGTACTGAGGATTGAATTTAGGATCTTTCTCCTTGCCAGACAGGTGCTTATGCCACTGAGCTATATCCCCAGCCTGTTGACCAGTTTGTAAATGGTGTTGTACACATTTAAGGAAAGAAAAGCACACTAAAGTTAAATTTTAGTTATTTTGCATGGCACATTTGCACCGCTATTTAAAATACAAAAAAATAAAATATTATTTTCTTGGAGGAAAATTTATACATTGTAAATGGACTCTCAGGTTCTTATTGTGCATTCTTAGTAATCCAAGTCTTGTGGAATAGCAAGGGCCTATATTTTCTTTGAAGGCATCATGAAGGAATCAAATTGCTTTGTCTGTCTTTGGTTCAGTACACTATGGTTCTTTAGAAGAGTTTGTCATTCCAGGGTGGATAACAAATAGTTTCTTATATTATAATCATACAAATGAGATAATAAAAGTATGAGCATAAATTATAGGCTGAAAAGTCACAGTTACATCCAATAATCTGCCTCATAAATAATTTTATTTTGTCTCTGGCAGTGAATAAAAAGGTACAAAGTCTGTACTAGCCACTGGTAGCAGACTCCCCTTGAGTATTTCTGATTATGAGCTATCAGGGAACAGAAGGAAGATAGATTGGAAATACAAATTTGAGAACCAAGATCTTGGGCTTTTTCTGTAGCCTACCCTGGACATTTCATAATAAAGCAACTAGTTCCAGAAGCCTTCTTATGGGTAGGGCAGGAGGCTTCCTCGTCTAATAACTGATAATGCAAGAAATAATCAGGATATAATACATTCTGCCTGATGTCTATGGACTTTCCTTGTTACTGATGCTCAGAAATGGGATATCAGTTCATGTCATGCTTTGAAAGTCACACTAGAATTCCAGAGTACCTTGGCTTTAGCCATGAAGGGGAGGAACATATAGATGCACGCTGCAGCTGGGTGAAATCCTGGTTAAGGGAAAGACACCAAACAAAATATCACAGATTGCATAACTAAAGGAAATACCCAGAATATGTTAAGTCTAGACAGATTGGTGAAAAGGAGGACAGGAGAATGTGGAGAAGCTTCTTCATGCACAGGTTTTGCTCCAGGAGTGATGAACATGCTTTGGAACTAGACAGAGACAGTGATCAAAGCATTTTCCCAGCAACCTCTGTATTCATTTCTACTTAAGTTGTTACTGTAATGTTAGAAGCTTACACTTGGAACAACTCCCAGGACTGAATAACTTTTGAAAATCTGTTCACATGCTGGTCTTCCTCTTACGCAGCATTAACAGAAATGTCATCTAGGACAGTCTTGAGCGGCAGTACCTGCTGCACCCCACTGATCATTTGAGCATAATTTGATATATTGCCTTTGGTAATTGCCCTCATCAACTAATTCTCAGTTCATGTTGGAAACCTTATTATTGTCAATACAATTAAAATTAATTTTTCTCATTTAATGGGTGTGAAATGTTATCTAATACCATACAGGTGACACCTGAGACCCAGACGTCCTTTGGTAGGATTGGGTGTGACTGCTGGCAGCCCTTATGTTTAATTATTATTATAGCTAATTGCAATGGTTCCCATGGTGTTAGAGGGCTAATTTTTCATTTCTGGATCACCATGCTCTGGCTCATCTCTTTCTTGGCTGTAACCTGTGGACTATTTCACTACTCATTAATACCTAGAAGGCTTGAGGAAATAAGGGCAAATTCAGCATCTGTTCATTTTTACCTGGCTGCCAGCTGGTCTTAAGCCTAAAGACAAGGAGTGAAGAGGCCTGAGTGGTGAATGGAATGGATGTGTGCTTTGTCACCTGGGTAAACTAGCTCCCTGCTCACAGGCACCTGAGGTTCCAGCCAGAGTCTCGGAGTTGGGAGACCTGCAGTATCGTCCTCTGCCACTGTGCCCAGCTGAGGGGAGCTTGGCTGGAGACTGGGGAGTTGCTCGCCTACCAGGACTCTTCCAGATTCTAAAGGACATTGAGGGCCCCAGGATCTGGTGTCCTAAATGCCACTAGAAACCAGGACAGCGCAAAGCTTCACAGGTGTATTCATGTGCATCAGCATGGGGCAGATCTGTGGCCTTCTCACTTGATGAGCGAACTGAGGCCCACAGGGTTGGAACCTGGGGTGAGGCACAGGTCTGGTAAAGGGGGACATCATGTGAGAACTAGCCCCATGCTCTTCCTTTCCTACCCATACAGCTTAATTTAACTTTTCAAAAGCTGGAATCTCCAATGAGCTCTTAGAATATCTGAAATTCACTTAGCTTTTCCACCTAGTTTATTTCTCTGCGTTCCTCATAGACCATTTCATATCTGTTCCTTGTGCCTCAATTTTTCAGTGCACCCACTCCCTCCTCCCTATGCCACTTCTTTCTCTGAGAATAGAAGGTAGAAAAGAAAACCTTATTTTAACACTGCCATACCTACCAATGTCCCTGAAATTACACCCACTTCCTTCCTGCTACTGAGAAGAAAAAAAACAAACACCTGGCGCAGCCTGAAGGCAAATTCCTCCTTCCTTCTACACAAAGACTGTGGGCTTTTCCTGGGCTTTTCTTTGTCTCTATTGCTATTTCAGATTCTCCCTATAGTGACTGATGGACTCTTACTGTTACCATAGAAATACGCAGGCTAAACTTCATTGCTAGGTACAGGCTCTCTTGGTCCTCTAATCTTCTGTTACACTTTCTGAAAGAACAGTTCCCTGAGACAACCATTAGTCCATGTTCTCTCACCTCACCGAGGCCAGTGGGTACCTTGGCCTTCTATAGTACTCTGGCAGAGTGACCAACGGTCCTTTTTCCCACCAGCACTCAGTCCCATCCATGCCTCTCAGCTGCATGAGTGGTGACTCCTTTGCTTCCTTAAATACTTTCTTCTTTGGCTTCTCAGACATGGTAATTTTTATTCCTTCCTATTCATCAATGTCTTTTGATTAGATTATTCTCTAGTTCGTCATCTGCTGTCCATATCCTTTTCCATTGATGGGGTGTAATACCTAATACCCACAACTTGAAGAAGGAAAGCTTTTTTATTTGGCTTGTGGTTTCAGTAGATTTGATCCATGGCTGATGCCATACTGTAGTTTCCAAAGGCAAGAAAATCACAACAGGAAGCTGTGGCAGAGTGAAGCTTTTTAATTCATGGTTGGGAGGCACAGCGGCAGAACAGCACCAGAGACCAGGTACGCACTACCATGGTCATGCTTTCATGACCCACAGACACGCAGAAGGAAATCCAAACCCCTTATTTAGAACTGTGGTTACCAGCCAGATAGCTCAGTGGAATACAGATCCTGCTTCAGCAGACACAGAAACCAGAGTTCCATCCCCAGTGTGCCATGCCAGCCCTGCCCCCAGGGCACACTGAGACAGTGATTGAGACTGGGTGTGGTGACGCATACCTGTAATCCCAGATCTCAGGAGGCTGAAAATAGGAGAATCACTGTAAGTCTGATCTGTGTAGTGAGACTCTGCAGATCCTGTACTAAATACCAAAAATAAAATAAAAAACAGAAACAAAAACAAAAGCAAAAGCAAAACCCTAGTACCAGCCTCTGAAATCTCACACTATCTAGATTACTCTCTCTTGTTACCCTGACCACTGGTTGTCTTTGCTACCCTTGTTTGTTGCTGCTATAAGGTATTTTGTTCTTTCTTCCTGAAATGGTCTTGGTCCAGACTTTCCCAGGATCCTCCAGGTCTCTCCTCTGCCCTGTCCTCTCAGTGTCCCTCCATAGGCTTTCATTTGCAGTACTATCCTCCCTTTCATCCACTGCTTTTTGTTCTGTGCTTTACTCTTACCCTTAACATGTATGCTTGCTGGTAGTATATACTTAGTTGTATGTGAATTTGTATGTAACTTAATAGAATGATAAAGTCTGAATGCCAAATTCCAGGATGCAGATCCTTGGTGGATTTTGAGTAGGTCATTTAATCTTTCTGTTCCTTGATGCCCTAATGTTTAAAATGAGGATATTTTTGATATTTATTTATTTTTTAAATAATTTTATTGAGAAACAATTTATTGAAAACAAACTGGTTTTGAGGGTTTCAAAACCAATTAGTAGGACAGTTTCAATAATTAATACATTGCATATTGTTGTCTTAATGGTTATTCATTGTACAAGATGCAGACATGATATCCTGTCCACAGACACTATTGGAACAAATCTTTCTATTCATTGAATTAAAAGAAAGTAGCTATATATCCCAACTATTTTGAATATACGGATATAAAATGATCATTCATTTGTATCCCCTTCTTTTGTTTAGTTTTGTCAGAGAAGGGTATTTCATTGTCATTTAAAAATTGCAGGTGCATGAATTCAGCAAAATGTTTCAATATAGTCCAGTAGTCCATAATAGTAGTGGGTTTTCCATAGGGCTGGCCATGTCAGAAGTTGTTGACAAGCCCTTTACAACTCAACGTATTAATATGGCTTTACTTCTTGTACTTCATTTTTAGATTTGACTGACTATCAGATACAGAAGTTACATTTGTTGTTATATAGGTCTTGCTTTATCTTGGTCTTAACCATCCAGCAGAAAAGTATAAAAAAGAAGTTTTTTGATATTTAGATTGTTATGAGTTAAAATGTGCCACTTGTATGGCTAGGGCTGGTCACTGAGGAGGCTGAGGCAGGAAATTCACCTTCAGTTTAAGGCCAGCCTGGACAGCATAGTAAGTTCATGACCAGCCTCAAGTACATAGTGAGGCCCAGGCACCCCCAATTCAAAGTTTAAAAAAATGTTTAGAATACATGATTCCCTTGAGAGCTGCTATATAAATGGTGGCTCTTGTCATTATTATTTATCATGTGAAGTTTCACCAGGAAGTAACCTCCAAGAGGCAGGCTATGATGCCGTCCTCCTGCATATCAGTGCCTTGTGCAATGTGTGACTCACAGTATGTAATTTTAAAGTGAGAAGGGGAAGGAGGATTGCCATTGCACGGTCTTACATCTGAGCTCTCTCTCTCTCTCTCAGATTGTGCTTGCATCCTGAAAACAGGGGAGCATTGGGAATGGTAAAGGTTAGCTTGTCAGGGAAAAATACTGGCTTGGAATACTTGTGAAATTCAGCAGCCAAGTCTGTTCTGATGACCAGTAAAACATGAGTGACCTTCCACTGGGTTTGTTTGTCTTTTGACCTTTCCACTTTATGGACACCCTGGAGAGAACAGAAGGTTCAGAATGCTTGGAATAAGCCAGGAGACAGAGTGGGAAATCACTCTGAGAACTAGCCTTGTTTAAGGAGGAAGAGAGCAGAAATAAAGAGTGGTTGGCAAATTTAGAATTGTGATTCTAATGCTTAGCTATTGGTTTCTATCGTTTAAATGTTCTTAATGTAAGAATGGAGATTATGGATGCCTCTGTTTGTATCAGCATCAGCTTATCAAGAACTTGCCAAATATAATGTTTTAAAAAGTGAAATCTGTATAGGTTTATCAGAGATAAAATGGTGCCTATGGAGTCCAGCAATCTTTGGGATCCTCTCAAAAAAATGCCCTAGTTTATTTGTATTTTGGTGGATTGAAGTAAATCTGTGGCTTCTTAATTACTATCAAAGATATGAGGATATAGCTTAGCTCTATATTATAATCGTGTGGTCAACTGTGAGTATGTATGATGCCTCCAAGCTTTTTGATTTCTATAAAACTATTGAAGGCTACAGTGTAATGAAAATTTGAAACTGCCATGTGTCCTCAAAGCCTTCACTGTAATCTGAAATGTTTAGATCTATTTCAAAAGGGGAGATAATTTGAAATCTTTTGTTTTTACTTTGGATCTTTGTTATTTGAAAAAAATAACTGAAAATAGTTCAGTAGCTTATGAAGGTTTTTTTGTACTTTCACAGAAGTTAGCCAGATTTCTTTGTTATTGAGTATTTAGTGTGTGTGTGTGTGAGAGAGAGACACAGATAGACAGAGAGACAGACAGAGAGAGATGGAAACAGAGACAGAGTGAGCACAAATACGCTGGTTTCTGGGAAGGCATTTTCAGACAAGGCACTTAGGAATGATCATGTGGTGTGGCTATCAGTACAAGCCTTGCCATATGGTGATGTAAACTCCCATAGCTATGGAATATCAGTGACATTGTTGCCTGTCAATTACTGTTTTGGAATCCAAGTGACAGGCAGTTGGCACAGTTTGAAGGGAGAATATCTTCGGTTCTGTTCTACTCTAACGGCCCATCTGTTGCTTTCGCTTCATATGATTTTCCCATTAGAATGATGCAGATAGTGCTGACTCTGGCAGATTTACATAAAATCTTTCTTCAAATTATTTAATTCTAAGCACTTTGTAAGGCAGACTAGAGACAAAGCTATGAAACAGTTAACTGCAGGGTGGTTAGTTAACAAGATTTGCTGATGTTCCTCTGAGGTCACCAACCTCTCTCTACCTCTTCCCTCAGTTCTAGCCACAGGATCTTCTGTCTTCCTGGTGGCAAGGTCAAAGTATCGCTCCACCATTGTGATTTCATCATATTTGGTGCATTACCTCTTAGTGGATGACCTGTGTTTCCTGATAATCTTCTTGACCCCTGCTTCTATGGCCACAATACATCTGGTCATGATGTTTCTAATTCCTAATTCCTGGACTTATCAAGATGGGCCAGAGAACCCTGTGGCCACAGGAAACACTTAGCAAAGCTCCTCCTCATAGACATCGTTGGCTACTTGTAAATGCATTGTTTTAAATCAAAGCCTTGTTCATTTTTCAACTTTCTTCTTTCCGCAGTCCTGCCTTATATTCTGTTCATTGCATCTTGACCTTCTGCAGCTCCATGACAGCTTGATGTAAATGTGAAGATAACATCACAATTTATTTGCACTGCTTCCAATTCTGCTTCTATGTTCAAATATACCTTAAAAACTCCAAATCCTAGGATTTGTTTTGAGACCAATTCACTTTTTCACTATCCACTGGGGTATTTTAACATGGTATAATTTTGTTATATTTATGCTTTTCTAGGATAATCCAAGTTAATAGATTACTTAAACAGTATATCAGGGTATTGTGTCCACATTTTATGGTGTTTATTTCTACTTGTTGCTTTTTTAGTTGAATAAATACATATAGTTCCCAAGGAGATTTGAATATTAAAAGGTCATCAACTGCAGTCATCTTATGAATTTCCTTGCAAAAATTATAGGTAACTGTAATTATAATTATTTTTCATTTTAATTACAGTAACATTGTATCTTTTAATATTTCTTTCAAAATGTTTCCAAACATTTGTAAAATTTTCCAGTCTATGACTACTTGATGGATGAGCCTAAATAAGGTTATTTATACTAACTGAGGACATCCTATCTTCAACACTTGGTTATATATCAATAATATGAATATTATATAACATGTGGATCATGAATCATTCAAGTCTATTAAACTTGCATCCTGTCTAGAGGGTAAGAGTAGGTCTATGAGCATAAAATATAAAATTGGATTTCCATATTTGTAGGATGACCAACTATTCTGTCTTGCCCAGAACTGAGGGAGTTACCAGGTTCAGTAATATCAATTCTAATGCCAGGTCAGTCCCAGGAAGACTGAAATAAATCTACCACAGCAAGCGTGAGTTATCTTCAGAGAGAATATTTGCCAACATTACCAAAATAAAGTATTTAAGGATTTTGTGTAGACCTGTTACATTTAAATCTGTACATGTTACAAACATAATCCTGCTACTTGTGGGTGATTTTGTTTTGCTTATTTAGTACTAAAGCCCTTCGGAGGAGGCTCAATGCTTATTTCATGAGTTTTCATTAAAGAATCACTAGGTATATTTCGATTTACTTCACTTTTATTTCCATTGTTCTATTTTGGTAGTTTATATAAAGTAAACTCATAAAAATTTATACTTTGTCTATTTAAGGCTTAAGATATGTCATATGCAAAGGTTATATAGGGAAAGAATTTGCCATTGATATCAGAAATATTTTAATTGAGCAAGGTCGTTGACCAAGATGTGTTTCATAAATCAGCAGCAGAATAGAATGGTGAGATGTGTCTGAGATATTTAAAACTTAATAAAATGTCATTTTTGAGAGAAATTGATTAGGAAACCAGACACGGCAGAACATGCCTATCCACAATCCCAGTACACGAGACAGTCAACCATGAGTCTGAGGCTATCTTGAGCTAGATACTGAGCCTCTATCTCAACATAACAATACCAAAAAAGATATAGAGTAGGAACAAATAAAATAGCAGATATTGTTTCCAAAATCTTTCCTGGTTAGTTTTATATACAAACATGCAAAAAATATATACATGTGTGTATATGGCTATAAAACTAAATCAGTGTAAAATTTAGGTTGTCAAAAAAAAGTGTTAAAATCCTGACCTTTGGATATTTGAATTTTTTAAATAAAGTCTAGCACCAACTTTTACATATAAGCAAATATGCTGCCTTTTGCCAAAAACCAAAACATTTAAATTTTAACTGATTAGGAACTCAGTTAAGTATACACAGGATTTCATTGATTTTTTTTATCCATGAAAGTAATTTTTTGAATATTTGATTTGTAAAACAATGATTTTTAAAAGTTAATCAATAAAAGCACTGCTTAATTAATTCGCTGTTCAATTTTTCTTTGAGCTCATTGCTTTTTAGTTCAATAATAGTGTTTTTAATATAACCCCCATTCACTCAAGTAACATTATAATAATTTGGAATATGTCCAAAGGAACATGACAGATTTTTTTTTAAAGAGTCAAAAGTTGTCCAGTAAGAAGCAATAAAATAATCTAGTGAAAGCTCACAAAAATATATTTGGGATTACATTGATTTCATATATGAAAAAGATTACCTCACGACAGAAGAGATTAATGTGTTTTTGGTGGAGGAAGATTAATTTATTTGAAGTTATAAAACATAAGATTAAGCTCAAAATAAGAAAAAGAAAAAACTTGAAGCATACCAAAACATGAAAGCAACCCCAAGAAGGTGTCCTTCTGAGAAGGGGGTTGTAAAGGTAGAGGTGGTACCTTGAAAACTCTTACCTTAAAAACTCTGAGAAGTCTAGGCTGGCTTTGGGAATCAGACATCCTGACAGGCAACATATTGAACTTTTGATATTGAGCAGTCCCATGTGACATAGCAAATCAGGTATGCTCTGCACAAATAAGCCTTAATGCTGGACCAAGAAGATCTGAAAAGATCCAAAAGAAGCCTTTTTATCTGAAAGAATCCATGAATTTCTCATGTCTGATTTCCAAATACTAAAGTCACAGTATCCTTGACATTCCTCTCAATGTCTTCCTTCCCTTTGTTAATTCTACCCATCTTGAGTGTTTAATTAAAAACAAAAATAGAGAACTCTGTTGACTGAGTAACTTGTAGTGCTTTTTCTAGGTGTTTATTTGCAGAAATGTAGGCAAACCTGAAGAAGGTGAGCATGGAAGAACCTACAAGGAAGAGCAGTGTGGGGGTGGGAAGGTGAAGACTGCAAGAAAGGAGACAACTATCCCTAGAGGATCATTTGTTCTGTCATTTTAGGCAATGATTCAACAGACTTTAGTGTTTGTTGGGAAAATAGAATTAAACTGAAGAATATTCTAGATCACAGTGTACTTATAACACTTGAAAAGCAGTTTGTTTGTCCCTCTGGAGCAGTTTGTAGAAGAGGACTCAGGCTGTAGTATAGGTAATCTGTCTAATACAGAACTAGAATCAGAATATGTGTTCATGACTTTGAGTCTGCAGTTTTTTGTTTTTTGTTGAAACCAGGAATTGAACTCAGACCCTTGCACTTGCCAGGGAAGTGCTTTTTCTACTGAGCCATTTCCCCAACCCATGTCTACAGTTCTAATACCAGCTTAGATAAATGATTGTCCTGAAATATTTTCCCTCCATCCTTTGGCCATAGACAACTAAATCTTCTGTCAGTCAGGTATTTTAGACTGGGGCTATAATTATATCCAGAATTTTCATTTCACAATATAAGCTGAGATGGAGTGTTGGATTCTCAAATTGGATTAGGAGCTAAATGAGACCTCAAAGATCTCTTCAGTCAGAAGTTGTCAGATATTATTTGACAGTGAAGCCCTGTGTGAAGTAAACTTTTGGAAGCAACTGACTTAACTGTAATGTTGAGATGGGTATTAGGGTACTAGACTACTGCTTAGTTCCCAGCCTCACCCCATGGAGACATTAAGCCACCCCAAAATATCCTAACTTTTAAACATTGAATTCATTGCTTGTGTTGCAAACTACACTTAGAGTTAAAGTAAAAATTATTTGAGGACATAAAAAGAGAAAACTCTGCTGTAAAATGTGTCAAGAATTAGCCCTAGGGGGTGGCTTGCAGTGACCATGATTGTAGGGGAATCCAGGGGAAGGGAATGTATAATTATAAAGAAACTGGCTCCTACACTGTTCAAACAAATGTATACCTTTGTAGGTATAAATTAAGTCAGGAAAATGAGAGACCTACCACTTTGGTCAAGAGCAAACTGCTATCACTAACAGAGCTGCCCACTAAGAATGAAATCCCAAGCACATGTTTCGTTGTTACTGATGCTTTTAATGATGGCATTGTGAGACAGCTCGTATCTTATTGCCCATACCTGGAGGCCCCCTTGGGGTAGTGGTGTATTCCAACCGGCTTCAGTGCTTTCTTTGTCCTGAATCCTTGACTGAGTGTTTGTTATTATTTTTGTCTGAGCACTCTCGTTGCCCAGCAGCACTTACCAGCTTAGCGCAGGAGGGCAACTCACCCTCCGGGAGAAAGGGCGTCTGCGTGCCAGTGGTGCCAATCTCCAGCACATTTTTCTTCAAATCGATGGAACACTGGTGTCTCCTAAGCATGTCCAGTCCTAGGAGGATGTCCATTGGCTGCTCCTCTAGCACAGAGAAGGAGCACTGTAAGAAATCACCTTCGATCTGAATTTGAGCCAGATGAACACGGCCAATGATCCGCTGTGTGCCCACCCCTTTAGCGACACCAGCCCATCGTCGATCCACGAGCCTTATGATGTTACATCTCTCGGCACAAGCTTGGCTCATAATGGTCATCTGGGCACCCGAGTCAACAAAGGCCTTCAGAGGATATCCGTTCACTTTGCAGTTGATGTAGAGCATTGCCACCTGGCCAAAACTCTCGGGGGCCTCCTCCATAGCTATGTGCATGTTTTCTTCAATGTTCTGCTGCCGAATTTCTTCTTCTATTTTGGCCTGAGCGTCTTGATCGAAAGGATCAGCAGAATAGAGGTGAAGCCGCTCTTCTTCCCTCAAAGCTATTTCTCTTTGCTGCTCCAGCAGAACCTGAGAAAATGTCTCAAGGTTTCCGTTGAGCAGGGCTTCGGCTAAGACAGGGTTGCGTTCCTTCAGCAGGGACAGATCGTGAGGACTGGAAAGGAGCATGCTGCGCAGCAGCGCAGGGCTGTCCACGCCTGCCGCGAAGGCCATCTTCTCTCCAGAGGCCAAGCCGTGGGACAGCTGGGTGGGGGAGGCGTGTCTCTGCCTTGACTTCTGCTGCTGATGCTGTTGGAGTTGGTGTTTCTGGGGCTGGTTTTGGTGCTGGCGCTGATGTCGGGAGCTTGACGTTCCAGGCTGAGGAACTGCACTGAGATCAAGCCGAGGCTGACCTGGAGTCCATCCTAGATGCTGAGATCCCACCTTATCCCTCTGGAGTAAAACAACAACGTCACCGTCTTTGAGGCCATACGAACCCAAGGAAGCACGATCATCCGTGAGGAATCGCTCCATGTAGACGACCTGGATCTCTTCTACAGGAACTCGGGCCTCCAGTTCACAGAGGACCTTGAAGTTGCAGAGCTCAAAGTCAGGGCTGACCTGGAGGGAGAACGTTTCCTCGGAGAGGTCCCTCCGCACACAGTACACAGTGATCAGCATGGCTGTGGCCTGCGAGGCCCAGAAGGGCAGAAGCATCAGCGCTCCATGGGCTGGTGGTGTTGAGGTGTTCTATACAACCGGCCTGGCTGCTCTACAGGACTTGGTGTGTGGCTTGGACTCATCCACTGCTCAGAAAGGCCCAGCCTCACCTTTGCTGAGGGCTGCGGCCAGCCTCAGCACCAGCCACCGAGCCCCGTGGAGCATTAAGGCAGCAGGTTCATTTATGTGTGTGCTACTTAGAACTTAGAACTTCTATTCCATAGAAACAGTGACTTCCGTTAGGTTCCAAGGCTGGCCCCTCAAAACCTACTTAACTTGGGACATGGAAAGGGTTATTTCAGGCCTTGCTAAGAAAAATATTAATACTGACTTTAGTCATTGTATTCCTCAAACTGATGGCATATTTGCTACATGACAAAGTATCATGCTATGTGCTTGGTATGACAGATACATCAGGCTTGGTGTGTGCCCTTGAGATCCTCCCATTCCAGACAGGGAAAGATGGGTAAATCCCAATTCTGAAAGTGCACACTTTACAAAGACTTGTTTGAAGTGTTCCATTTCATGTTTCCAACAGAACAGAGGAGGTTTTTCTGATGAGGAGACAAGCTGGGGGTTGAAGGGTGAATAGGATCTGGGTGAACAATGATGCCTTTTGGCTGTAAACAAAAGAATTCCTCCTACAAAAATGAAGGAAAGGTGACACATTCCATCCAATAAGAAGTGCATATATGGATTTTAGTAGTCATGTGGGAAGCTGAAGAAATTATTGGAGCCAAGTGTTTAAAAAGTCATGTGTGAAAGTGAGAGGTTTCATTGAGCAAAAATTATTTCCAAAGTAAAAGAAAAAGGAACAGCAGCCACAGGAAAAAGGAAGAAAATGAAAGGGGAAGAAAAAGCTGGGAAGGATATAAGGGAGGGGTTTTTTTTTGTTTTTTTTTTTTTTCATTTAAGTGACTCAGGCAAGGGAGGATATGCAGTAGCAGGAAAGTGAATTTGGAGGCCTTCTCAAGTGTTCTAAAAAGGAGCTGTGGTGGATAGATCTGAAGACCTAAGGAGAAAGATGTTTCTTAAATAAAATGGACAGGATATTTTCACCCTTGAACGTGGGTATGAAAGAGAAGCAGAGTTCATGGACCATTGATGATGTCTATGCTGGGAGACTGGATCAGAACAGGCCACTGCCATGGAAGGATGAGGGAGATGAACCTTCCAAGTTACTAATTTGATTATTGATTGATTGATTGATTGATTGCAGAACTGGGAATTGAACTCAGGCCCTTGCACTTGCCAGGAAAATGCTTAGTCTACTGAGCTATCTCCCTGGCCCCTAATTGAATGTTAACTCTGTGGTTTTTCTGACCCTGGGGCTTGGCACTCACACTGCTGCCCATCGAAGCATGGAGGCTGCACGTGCCTTCCCCTCCCCCCCAGTGGAGGCTTTCAGGGCAGGGGCATTTCTTTCTTAGAGCAGATGGCAAAAAGTAGTTCAGAAGTAAAAGAAAAAGGAACAGCTACAGGAAAAAGGAAGGAAAGAAAAGAGGAAGAAGAAAGAAACAGGAAAGATACGAGGGAGGTATTGGTGATTTCCTTTTCATGTAATTCACTTAGGAAGAGATTTATTAATAGAACTCCTTCAGGACCACTTGTTTTTCTTTACATTTCATGAAGTGTTTTGCACCTATGAGGTGCATCTGCTGCCTGTCCCTGACTTCTCCCTGGTGAGTCGACTTATAAAACAAAACCTTGTCCACAGCCTCTGGCTAGACTTTATTTTGAGGATTTTTTCTGAAACCTGCACCATTATACAGAGAATGAGAAATGCATCAGCCCAAAGGATGTTTTTAGCTCTTATTTCTCTTGTGTTGGTCTCAGATGAAAGGCTGTGTCTCACTTACTGCTCTGATTATCATAATGTTGTCATACCCATATTCATTTCTATTAGCAAGACTGACTGAATGCCCAGCAGATGCAAAGTAAGTGCCAGGTGGTGGAGATGAGTAATACAAAAAGGAGGCTGTGTTCATAAAGCAATTCACAGTCTAAAAGAGGACATATGTGCACACACGCGTTGGGCAGGTAGGACAACACAGATGAAGCCTGAGCAGCATGAGAAAATCAGTGTCCAGAGAATAAATAGAAAACACATTGAGGGTGTTGGGCAGGGAAGGCTTCTGGCTAGAACTAACAGGGTGGTGGGCTCTGGCCTTGCAGAAGTGGGAGGACCCAGAAGAGCATGGCCTAACTTGCAGGCTCTGACTGGAAAAGCAGCCCTTGTAATGCGGAGGATTTCAGGAACTGAAATCTAGCATAGCAATTTTACTATGGAAGACCAGTCATTGTTTAGTCCCACTTTTCCCTATAGACCTGAATAGAACTTTAGTGTAACAGTGTTAAGTTACTCAGTTTCTTTTGTGCTTGTGAATAGCAAGAGAAGACAACAGGACTCTGGTTCAGTGATCCTCTTTTTATCCACAATGTCATTTTGGATTGTTCTTAAAACTGTATAGGTCTGGTCAGTGGCACCAAACCCATTAGCATACATTTTATTTGTCCTTGTTTAAAGTCAAAAGCTGTTAATATGGGAGTTGTTTTCCTAAGCTAAAGCCTCAGGATTCAGATGCAGTACGGGTGCACTGCAGTAAATGAATGCACTGTGAGCAGCAGTGTAGGTGCTCCTCTCTAAGAGATTCAGCCATCACCTTGTTAGGGAGGTAAGACCGTATGTGCCAGGGCTTTGTCTATTTCCATAGAAGAGCTCTCGTTGGGTAAAGTAAAATTTGACAGTTCACCTTAAGAGAGACATCTCCTTTTCCGTAATTTCTTGCCTGGATACTGAGCATAATTAAACTTTCTGTGATATGTTTTCCTGTCTTGCTGCAATGCCTTCCTTGGGTGGCCTTTTACTTTCCCGTACCTTTTACTGCTTCATCTTTTGTGAAGAGCACACACTGGGGAGCATAACCTCTTGAGTGTGGCCAGTCAATGCTCCTGGGGCCACAGACCCCAGGATGTTGGGATCTGCAGGAATCCTCTGGTTCCTCTGGTCTAGCTACCCATCCAGCCTTAAGCCTCTCTTCCAAACAGCTGGAACCTGAAAGGATAAACACAGTGTCCTGGAGAAGCTCAGTGCTTCTGCTACACCATCCTTCTGTACACAATCCTTCTTTTTATTCAGCAGAATGGTGACTGAAATATCACATATATAATTTCCTAGCATAAAATTTTAATTAAGAATCTCATCTGGCTATGTAATAAATGTAGAGATCAATACAAATGTATCTATAAATACTCAGAAACAATGAAATATACTTACAACATACATTTCTATTGCACAGTCTGCTGGGGAATGGGTGATCTGAATTTTTAAGGTGTGTTATTCTGAAGGTTATTGCAAGGATTTTTGTGGGGGAGTTTCCCTTACTTTTCTTCCTTGGTAAGTGCAATAGAAAGACATAATTGAATCTTTCTTTGATAAGTGAGACTACTGCTAGGCTTCAGGGCTATCACTCAGAAAATCAATTCTCATTGTATAGCTTAAATACCCAGAAAATAGAAGAGATGGCACTGATTTCATACTAGCTCAGTTAATAACCCCAAAGTTATTTTTTGAAGAAACCCACTATAATACCTTTTATAGGGTGTCTTATTCTAACCTGGCAACAAAAACATCCAATAATTGATGGTCCCACTTAGTTAAGTCAGTTGGTGTTTAAAGTACTTTCTGTCATTTTGCCAAGCAATAGAAATGTAGGTTTCTTTGTAGAAAAAAAATAGAGTGCTTCAATAATTGTCATTTTGTATGATATATAGTAAGAGAAAAAACACAATAATAAAATTTATATTTCCTTGCTGTTAGGGTTTCCTTCCTATAAACCTGAGTCTGGTGTTACTTTTAGAGTAATCTATACTTACTAAAAAAGTTAAATTGTCACCTGAAATTTCCAATGCAACTTAGAAGGATGAGAATTTTCTTGTGGCATGAAATTTCAAAACAAGATTGTAGGAGAGTTGACAATAATTCATACATTGCATATTAGTATCTTCAAAATAGTTGCTCATAGTACAAGATATGGCCATGAACAATTGATCAAACAATATAGGTATATAGTGTTCTTTCAATGAGCTAATAACAGTAGTATAACTATCTTTACTACTTTGTGTATGTGTATTTATCTATTTTTCCTTTTGTAGATTTTTTTTTTGCAGAACTGGGGATTAAATTCAGACATTTGTGCTTGCCAGGCAAGCACTTATTCTACCAAGCCATCTCCCAAGCCCCATAGAATTTTTAAAGTCGTTCCATTAGGTTACACACTTTTTGCAGTGTTCTTTCATTTGCTTTACAATAAAAACAATAAGTTGTGCTAGAACTATCAAGATTGAAAAACATGTATTTTATCAGATAGTCAATTATTTAGCAGATGCTTTAAAAAGACTTACTGTTGCCTGTCTTTGAAGTTTAAACACAATGATAAAACCTGCAAATAAATATATGAACAGATATGTAAATGAAGAAATGCCTGAGATCCAGTAATTTAGTTTCGGTCAATCTTCTGGGAGCTCACTGCTGGTAGTTATTATTGTAGACACAAAGCTTGACTAGAAGTCATCCTCTCAAAGAGGAAGAAAGGCACAGGCACAGAGACTGAGATCTGGAGAAGATCCTAGGCTGTATCTTCACTTCCTTAAGTCTACTGATGGATTCCATCATTGAACCAATCATTAAAAAAATCATTTCTTATGTATAACATTGAAAAAATATATATTAACATAATCTCCTGATTTTCAAAATATATACTTAGTTGCACCTGTGCGCATGCATGTGTGTATGTATTCTTTGTATGTTAAAATGTGTTTAAATAATTTTTGAACCACTGGGTCCTTTGTAGTGATTTGATCATAGTTTATACTGTGATCTGTGAGGCTCATATTTAAATTTAAACTTGAAAATTATTTATAATTTGTGAAATACACATTTATACATTTAGTATATATAGTACAACCAACTAAAAACAGGATTAAAGATTTATGACTTAATAAATTTATATTTACTTATTTCTTGACTTTCACTGTATCTTAGAAAAGGCATTTTTATATACCCCTATTCCTGCTGTGTGGAAAATAATTCTATAATATGAAAAAATACATCCTGATAATGGGATTATCATCATTTGCATTAGGTGTGACTGAGAAAAATCAATGAGCCGTGTTTAGTATTTTGTAATGACTTACAGCCATCTCATTTAAAATTGCTGTTGCTGCAGTTTGGAAATACTCATGTGGCCTACTCATAAGTTCAGATAGACAATAACAATTTCATCATAATTTTTATATATCATAATATTAATGCTAGAGTCTGTATGAATTCATCATTGGATTTATATCATTCCGTAGGGTCCTAAAAATGAAATAGATCCATCTTCTGCGATATCAGTAGTCAGTCAAGGGCCAGCCAAATAGCTCAGCAGATTAAAGCACCTGCAAGCAGGCTCAGGGCCCTGGGGGTTAGGTCTCTGGGCCTACTGCACTGGCCCTGCCCCTGGAGCACACTAAGACAGCAATTGAGACCCAGTGTGGTGGCATGCCTGTAATCCCAGCTCCTGGGAGGTGGTAAACAGGTAGATCACTGTGAACCCAATCTAGTAGTGAGAGCCTGAACATCCTGTAGACCCTTCCCTGAAATACAGAAAAAAAGTCAATCAACAAACTGTTACCTTTTGAGTACCTTCTAGGTACCTGTCTCTTCTAAGACAGTGAATAGGAGAACAATATTTTTGAACATTAGTCTTAAAGGGCTCTGGTGAACATCAGGCTAAATGATCAAAAAGAGAATAATGCCAGTATGGTTGGAAATCAGAACTTTCATTAATCTTCACCATATGCCTATTGTAGAAATTGTGTCTTTATTTAATTCAAACTACTTATGTTAGAAGTTTCCTCCATTCACTTGTTTTTTCTTTAGGAGGAAAAGCAAATGAATACATTAACTTTCAAACAAATTAAAAATCACAAGAGCTATATTATCCAATAGCCCAGCTTAATTCAGTAACTTATGTACCCTTTTTCAAATGGAGAAGGGGAAATAGAAAACTCAGAACAATAATAAAATTTTTAGAAGAATTCAGTAAGCTTGGAGAACACACAGTGGTCTGAATCAAAACCTGTTTGTCTCAGAACAGATAATGGCTTGTAAATAATCATCTGTTGGACCAAAGTGGAGTAGTTCAGCATGGGACCACCCTCCTGATGAGCTGACAAACATCAGTCTGTCTTCTTATAGTAGGTTTAGTTGATGCATGTTCAGCAGAGGCTCCAGTATTGACTTTCCTGGCTTAGGACTTTGACCACAGGAAGAACTTTTGTGGATGGCTTTCCCCAGGTTCTGGGACTTTATACTATCCTTAGCTCAAATTGCTCAGTGGCATCTGGGCATGATGGGGAATGCTGCTGAGGATCACCAGCTAGAGGTCACTATGGGCAACCCTATGTCAGTAAAAAGGCCGAGGATGTGGCTCAGTGTAAAGAGTGTCTATTGAATCCCCATTACTGTAAAACAAAACAAAAGAAAACCCACCCAACCCAAATTGCCTAGGATGCCAAAAAGAGCTGTGTGCTTCGGCTATTGTTTGAGGGTATTTTTCTTCCACCATGAAGCATTTAAAATTAATCTGTGTGGCTATGCTGATCTCTAGTTGGATCCATATTGCTAAAAAAATATTCCTTTGTGGGAATCATCATAATCACCACATCATGACTGACATCTTGTCTGGGTTTCCTCTTTCTTTTGTACAAAGAATTCAAAGGAGAGGTGGTACAGATTTACAGGATGAACCCTGAGGGTACCTGACTGACCTTATCTGATACAAAAGCTACATTTTTAGTTATATAGGTCTTGCTTTAACTCATTCTTAACCATCCAGCAGAAAAGTATAAAAATGGAAGTATATAAAGTTACATTAATATAATGAGCTGTGAATGGCTCAAGTCAACAAGTTCTGTGGATAACCCACTTCTATTGTGGATTGATGATCTGTGTTGGATTGTTTTATTTAAAAAACAAAAACAAAAAAATATATATATATATAGCCATCCATGTTTTGAAAATCTATAACATATGTATCACTGTATGTTACCCTGTTTATGTCATTTGTTCTCTTTGTTTTTTGCTTCTATTTTTCACTCTTCAAGTTAAAATACATTCAAATTTTTTAAAAAATAAAATAAATAGAATATAAAAAAAGAGAGAAGAGAAGCTTTGAGAGTGATCTTGTAGCTCTAAAACGGAATTGGCAGCAGTAATTGGCAGTGTCTTAGTGGTAGCTAAAATGGCTCTGTGAACCCCAGTAAGCTCCACAGGTGAAGCAGAATGACAGCATTACCTGCCATCTGGGGACCTGAGTGACACATCCACATTTCTCTGGGACAGACTGGTGGGGCTTCAGCCTTACACAACTGCTCGTGTTGGGCTTTCTTATCTTACTGAGTGTTCCTACATTTTCCCTGTTAGGGTTTTCATCTGCAATTGTTGAACCTAACCTGATTCACTGGTGGTTTATCTTGGAGGCCTTGTCCTCCTTAAAGCTTGGGTGTAGGTATGGATTCTCCTTGAGAAAGAGGCTCCAATCTTGTTTCTCCGTAACTATGTATTTTTCTTCTCTGAGTGTTTGTGGAGCATGATCATTTGGATGCTTTACGAATTATATGCATGGAAGGTGATGTTTCCACAAATGTCTCATAAAAGACAAAATTCCCAAGTTGTTGTTTATGGGGCTTTCTCTTTTCTAAACAGCATCTGAGTTAATTGATTGTTGTGGTAATTAGCATGGCTGAAGCCCATCTGTCTATAGAATTTAATTGTATTCCAAACATGAAAGTGAGAGACAAAGCATGATAAACAAAAGATTAATTTGTTAAGATAAAAAATAAAGAGAAATCAACTCACTTTCTTTTTTCCATCAGAAAATTTAAAGTTAGCGGCCCAGATGCAAGGAGGATTCCCAGAGCACCTAAACAGTGGCACAGCTCTGGGGCATTTTCCTTCTCTGATGAGAACAGCAGTTGTTTCTTTCCCGAGTCCTGCGGAGCTGTAGTCGTCCCGCCCCCTTATCACTTGCATTCCAGGAAGGAGCATTGTTTGTTTCACGCAGCTCATAAAATGTGCTTAAGCACTGCTGTGCTCTTGTTTACTGTGCTTTGGAAAATAACTCCATGCTGTCCTTCTGCAAAGGTCTCTCTTTGGACACCTCTTAAACACAAGAAATATTCAGAGTAACCATGTATCCTAGCTTGCAAAATCAGGGACCCAATTTATAATCTTGAGCAGAAAGAAGATAGCGTTGTTGATTTATTTTTCTTTGCAACGTGTAAATGAAATGGAACAAAATGTCTCAGGCAACAGAATTGTTTTTGAGCCTTCCATTCTTCTCCATTTCCTTTCATTTAAATGTTTCAAAACAGCTGAAAACACTATTAACTTTAAACAAAGACTTGATTTTATTTTATATACTTAACTTCAGGTTATTGCATCTAGATTGCAGCATTGTGGTTAAATCTTTTGTGCCTGAGGCTAAGAGACCCTGAAACCAGTGTTCTAAGAACAATCATAAATTACTATTTATGCTACATGAAATATACTGGCATTAGATTGACATCAACTTATTAAATCCTTCTAGAGTTGAAATATGAGATATTAAAGATTGGGCTCATATTTATTTATAGAACATTTAAAGCAAGCAAATATCATCAGCTCCTGAATCTGTAGCAAGTCAACTCAAAAACAAAGAAATGATAAAAATTCAAATTGGTGGTATAATTTGTTTTTGCGGGTACAGACATGTAGCAGTTAGACTTCAAGTCTGTACCTTCCTTGCTATAGTCATTCCTTGATACAGTTGAATTTTTCGTCTAAAATAGGTAGAACTATCTTTTATATAAGGTATCACAACCTGGAAAAATAATCTTATGGTATACTATTAATACAATAGCCTCTAGGTTGGTCACTTCTTCCTAAGAAAATTATCAGACCAACTCCTTGAAATTAACTAGTCTGTTCTTATGACCAAAAGTAGTCAAAGTCCAGACATTTTAAAAAACTAGGAATAAAAATGCAATCATTGTAAATTATTCTGTCCTTACATAAAAAGACAGTATTTTATATCTGCAATTCTAGCAAAACAGTCCTCACACTCTGGTATGGGTAAAATACAGATCAAATATACAAGACCCTTTTGTGAACCTGCAGTCAGAAACATAGAACTGAAGTTCCTTAATTTGTCAAAAGTTACCCAACTACCCTTCCATGTAGCATTGCCTTCTCTGTGGCTCATTATCCTGTTATGTGGAACAGTGATGACGATAATGTCTTTTATATAGAGCTTGGATATTGACTCAATGGATAATTTGAATTTATCTTGTAGACAGAAAAAGCATTCCACCAAAATGTTATTCTACCTCCTATAAATAAAGGTAATAATATTTAATATCCCAGAGAAATAAGATAAGATGGACTTTATACCCTCTAAAGGAAGTGTGTAGTTGGATGTGCGGCTCCATACTGACCGTGCTGGGTGCCACCTGAAAGACCATGGAGAATGAGTAGCAAGTTTTGGTCAACACGCCAGCTTCAAACTGGGAAATATTCTTCCAAAATTGAATGAGTATATTAGTTTTGAAGTTATTAAAGATCATATTTTAACTCTGGCCATGCAAAATTTTCTTACAGTTTAGGGCAACAGTGCACAATAAGTCCCTGATCATCAGGATTATTGATCAGAGAGAAGACAGTGCATTTGCCACAGCTAAGAATGAAATAGCATGGCACATTAAGTCAGCTTGTTGTTGTTTATAGAATGTGCAGCAAAATAGTTAATGTTGATGTCAAGAATACAAGTATGGATGTTGCCATCAGTTATCACTTACAATCTCTGTTGTTGTTTGTTGTAACAAAGAAAGAGCCCCTGTTCATAGTGTGCTTTCCTCAGAGGCTTTTTTTAAGCCTTCAGAGCATGACAGAGCTAAACAGACCCAACTCTCAGGGTAGACATCTAAAGTCTGTCACCCTTTGAAACTAACCATGATATCATGGAATCTGCGAGTGTGAGGTCCTCTGGTACACAACTGAGAACAGCAGCCTTGACCTTGCTAACTGGTGTACCTCACTAGCTTAAAGATTGGACTGTACTCAATATGTGTGTATTTATAAACGGTGATATGGTATAACAGAAGATAGAAAAATGATAGAAATTATAAATGAGCCAGTCAAAATAAATACAAATGCAATTCCTACTATTTCTTCTTCCCTTCACCAATGAGTCTTAAGCTTCAAGAACCTCACATTTCAGACTACAAGAACACACATGAGTTTGAGGGAAAACAGTGAGGTCCCTGAGTCTTCACAGCTGTGGCCAAGGATTTCATTTTGTGAGGGATGAGCCAGGGTCAACCGGGAGGCCAGAAAGAGCTTTGTATTCAAAGGCACTGCAGAGACCGCACCTGGAATGGTGCAGCATGGGTTGAGACCAGCTCTCCTAATAAAGTATCCAGAAGGTGGAGGTGGGGAGGAGATCTTGTAGCAGGCAACCCAAAGAGCAGGGCACAGAAGCACCAATGACAAGAGCAGCTGGGACTACAGATATAGCTTCTGTTCCTACTGTCCTGCCACTTGAGACAAAAATACACGGAGCTTCTAAGAGCCTCTGAGAAGACTCCAGTGCCATCAGACAAAAAATGGAAAATGACGATGGCGGGTTTAGAAGGCGTTCTGCATGCTTCCCAGTGACTGGAATTTGATCTGTTCTCCAAGTAGTGCTGTGGCTTAGTGGCGCCTGCCTCAGAAGCAGGTGCACTGCTGCCATGTCTCTCTGGGCCCGTGCTGCACCATGCTCAGGGTTCCCCATTCCCAAGCCCTGTGTCAGTTTCTGGGAGCTCACTTAGATCTCAATCTGAAGTAATGGGACTTTTGTGCCTGCAAAGATAACCTCAAAGACTTCCTTTTATCTCTGTCTATCCACTTCCCACTTGTGTTTCCAGGACAACCCCACCCCCAAAGAGATGCTATGAACATCCAGCTTCAGGTCAGCTGTTCTGGAGCAACAAGCTGCGACTACACTTGCAGGGTGGGGAGGGTTGCATTTATCCATGGTGTTGTATTTTTCTCAAATCATTTTTTTTACAGAGTCTCCAATAATTTATGTGGAATTTACATACAGATAAGCACAATGGGTTTACACTTTGCATCATATAGCCAAAATCCTGGTGCCGCTGTCAGGGTTCTGTGAGAATGTGTAGCTTTTATTCAATATAATTAATGACAGTGTCCTCAACTTATTATAAATAGGCTGATCCACTTCAAGAGCAGCAGTAGACCTCTGAGTTTAACACACTTATTTGGTCATAAATTATCAAAGGTAACAAGCAGCCAGTTTAGCTTATGTTTTGAGAGTGTAAGCTTTGGATATACCTGAATTCAATTCCCCAGTTTGAAATGTCCTGTTCATAAAGTGCTTTTCATTTTAAGAACTATCTCAGTGTTGCTATCCTGTTAATGCCTGAGGATCCTCTGGGCACTGTTAGAGGGTTCTGTTACAGCCTCAGTCACTTACCACACTGAGTTACATTGAGCAACATAACTTGATAAGGACATGTTCTGTATTCTCCCCAGAACTTCTTGAGATCATTTCTTCAGAGGAAATTACACAGAGTTAACACTTATGTGTGTGCAAATAGATCATTTGTATGCACAATTTTGGCAGCGGCCTAAGTGTCTCGCAATTTTAGCAATAATAGCAAATGTTTCAGAGACACCCAACAGTTATCACTCATTTGCAATTCAGTCAATTTACTGTGATTCTTGGAAGAAAATTTGTTTTCTTTGTTTTAAATGTAAAATATGAGTGGAACTAGGATTATCCAAAGAGAAAAGTGTTTCAGTTTTCCTTGCATCATATCACATTCAACAGTATTCTTGAAGTGTACACTTGAAAATATTTTTATTTTTCTAATTGATCATTCTAATATATAGCCCAAAATTAAGATTTCTGATACTAGATACTGAATGGTGAAGTATATGAGAACTTTTAATTCACACAGGTAACAGGAAAGCATCTCTGAAATCCCAGAATTTCTTTTCCAGAGCTTTAATTAATGTTAAACATGAGACACATGTTTAATGCTATAAGTCGTCAGAGCAGAGACATTAGAGAAATGTTTTGAATTCACATGGACTGTTGGGTTCCAAGTGTGCACGTGGTGTTTTTCTTAGCTTAGTGATGTTTGTATACTAAAGTAATGCTAATGGTGGAGATACAGGCTGTGATCTTTTCATTCTGTTTTTTGTTTTGTTTTGTTTGGATGAACCTGGGATTGAACTCAGGCCCTTGCTCTTGCCAGGCAAGCACTTATTCCACTGAGCCATCCATCTTTTCATTCAGAATTTGCCTCTTAAACAGAAGAGGAAAATTGTTGTTCAAAGTTCAACAGTATATGTAGAATGCTACCATCTTTGCACCAACCTATAAAATTCCATTGCAGGGCTGGTGGCCCTAAAAGGAGGTCATTGTCAGGAGAAAATTGCTGAGCATCTGTGTCTCTGCAGATCTCTACATAATGTTTACTTAAATTTTATGGCTACATAATGTGCTTTGTGCAAAAGATAAGTCACTGCTTAACAATGGATTTTCTAACCATGATGCTAAGACAAGGTGGTAAAGAGAAATTGTGCAGTTTAATAAGAATGGATCAATGTCATGCTTTTATATACTAAAGCCAGAGCTATTGGTACAAGAATGGTCAATGCAATCTTTTCTTTTCCTCCCTGGTGCACAAAATTAGTGCTTCTGAGATGCTGCCCAGTTGGAGCATTTCTAGGATGACTGGATAAGTCTGTCTGCCCTAAGTTGACTGAGATGGGAAGGAACTTGACTTTAATTGCCAAAAGAGACCATCAAAGCTTCTGAGATCAGGTATTCCCTGAAAAGACAGGACAGCTGGCAATGTTTTTGAAATACTCTGGAGCAAAGGAGTTTGTAGTTCAGAAGACATAAATAAAACACTACTCAGAAAGCATTTTTGTTGCTTTTCTTGCAGCTGGTATTTATCAGAGAGTTTGGTTATTTAATTATACCTTTTACCAGAAGGTACTTAAGGTCATAATTGTAGCAGATTTTTTAATTATGTAAAGCATTATAAAAAGTGGAGCATTTCACCCTGGGGAGCCCCCCCCAAATGACTGTAACCATGTTATTAAGTGAACTACTACCTTCGGGTAACCCATGTTTCATACTTTTAATTTTTGGCTCTCTGGGAGTATAAACCAATAAACTTTTAAGAAGAGAAACCACTGTTTTTACATATCTTTTATAGTTGTTACCCACAGAGCATCCAGCAAACAAGAACAGAAATGGGCTATAAATTTAGTATATGCTTGTGTATTTAAATTAAAATATTTGTTAATTTTTAAACATATGCACTAAATTTGAACTTAATATAGAAGAAACAGAATCTGAGATAAATACTGCGTTATTTTTGTAAATATTAAGACCAAAGGCTTTCCTTTTTGTATTGTGGTTAGCACCAAGTATTTTGGAAATTAACTTTAGGAAATTAGAGATATAAAGTCTGTTTCTTATTAGTGCTGCAGAAAATACATATTGTAATAAATGTGGTGCTAAGTAATAATTATGAAGGATTTATTTTCAAGGCCGTTTTCTTTGTCCAGCCTACTTGCAGAGGATACCTAAAGTAAGGCAATTGCATCTTTCAGCTGGAACCATCATCTTCCAGTAATTTGCCAAAATGACTAACACAAAGGGCAAGAGGAGGGGAACCCAGCATGTTTTTTCCAGGCCTTTTAGAAAATATGAGATTGTTCCTTCAGCCACATACATGCAAATCTACAAAAAGGGTGATATTGTAGACATCAAGAGAATGGGTACTGTGCAAAAAGGAATGCCTCACAAATGTTACCATGGCAAAATGGGAAGAGTATACAACATTACGCAGCATGCTGTTGGCATTGTTGTAAACAAGCAAGTTAAGGGCAAGATACTTGCCCAAGAGGATTAATGTGCATATTGAGCATATTAAATACTCAAAAACTCGTGATAGCTTCCTGAAATGTGTCAAGGAAAATGATCAGAAAAAGAAGGAAGCCAAAGAGAAAGGTACCTGGGTTCAACTGAAGTGCCACCCTGCCCCTCCCAGAGAAGCGCACTTTGTGAGAACCAAGGTGAAGGAGCCTTAGTTATTGGACCCCATTCCCTATGAATTCATGGCACAAAGGGGATGTTGCTCTGCCATTCAGGACCTAATTGGCAGTTTAAGTGTCTTATGTAAAAATAAAATCATCCTGTGTTGTAAGGGTGGTTTTCTTAGTTGAACAGGTATGTGGTGCCTTCTTACCTCAGAAATATTTGTAGCAGATTTTCACTGTTCACTCTACCTAGTACTTGTGTCCAGTCTTTACTCTTCAGTGTTTTTCTTGCTAAAAGATATTGCTGGGGTATGGTGCAGGTGCATACCCAAATATTCAAATATTTATAAAATATTTATATTGGCTTGAAGATTCTGTAAATCATTATGGAGAAAAGATGTATCAAAATAAATGAAAGTCACTTCAGAAAGAAATGTAATTCCATTTCAGTTAAATAAATTTTTTAAAACACTTTTTCAATAAAGTAAGACACTTGCTTTTCAGGTTGTTGAGTTTAACTACTAGTCTCAAACAAAATCTAGATGGGATCCACTAAGTTAGAATTTGAAAGTGAAACACAACACTAGTAGGAGATCAACAACAGAGTGCAAACTGGAGAATGCAAACTCCATTTTAACTTTCCTACAGTTATATTGACAAAACAGCAGAGTAGATTTTAATGTATTTCGGTCTTGAACATTCTAATATTAAGTAAAAAGTCTGTTTTTCCATAGTGAAATTTTCTGTTCCATCCCAGTTTTAAGGCATTCTTCTCTCCTTAATAAAATACTTGTCTTTGTGTTTATATTCCATTTTTGGTTTTGGCTACATTAGCTGGAATAGAAAACTAAGAAAGGTGTTTCTTCTGTCAGAAGCCTGAAAAGGATTCTCAACATTTGTGACATGAATTCTTAACACTTTCTCAAATGTGCCAACAGTGCTTCCTCTACTGTTCCCTAAGAAGGTTTGTAACCACTCTCCCTCCAACACCATCCATATCAGCAGCCCTTTCCATCTTGAAGATACTGCTTCTGTGTGCTCAATTAGCTGTTGGCATACTAAGCTGTATAACAACCACCTCAAACCCAGTGACTTAAAATAAAAAATAATTGATTCTTTGTCTTGCATCTGCAGTCAAATGGGCCTTGACAGACCTAGATTATCTTGGATGGTGTTAGTTTCTGGATTCAGGATTCAGGATGGGTCTATATCTGCTCTATGTATCTCTCATCTTTGACCTCATGAGCCCTCTCATCCAGGAGATGGGACCCTCATGCCACACAAGGTTAAATACATATCCTGGGTAGCGTCTAAGCTTAGGCTTAGAATTGCCATACTAATGCTTCTCCTTCATTTTGTTAATCAGGTCACATTCCAACACTAGTATCTTAGAGGCAAGAAAATAAGCTTTAGAGTGAATGCCACAGAGTCAAATGATAGGCTGAAGAATTGGCACAAGAGTGGTCTACCATAGTATGATCTTAAAAATTGGCCCCAGAGCACTTTTATATCTGAAAACAACGCTGTGTAAGACAACCCAAGAATAATTCTCCAGTTAATAAGACTGCTGGTTCAGTAGGTAAGGCTAAAGAGGATCTACTTTTCCTGAGACCAGTGCAGCTTAAATGTGATTCATGAACTGACTGGCATCATATGGGCCCTTTGATCTCAGACTGTACAGGATAACCTCAAATACTTGTTTATGTGACTAAATTTTTGTTGTAGCAAGAAGTTGTTCATTAAAAGGCAGCTTAGTCTCACTTTTATTCCCTGTGTGGCCTAGTAGACACTTTGCCCCTACTTCTTTTCTACAAAAATAGCTCTTAACCCAAAAATTTAATTTTTTTTCACTAACCATAGATAATGCAAGTCCCCAGCATGAAATGAGAGCATAATGAATTCAATGCCTTTATGTTAGCACTGCTTTTCTATTTGATGCTATTACATTGGTAGTATAGCTTCACGCAGGGAAGGTGTTCATATAGGAAGCACCATAATTTTAGGGCAGATATAAAATTTGGCAGTTAGGTAAATATATAAGAAAAATATAATGCAAAGTATGACCATTTCCTCAGCCCAATATTACTAAAATGGAACTTGTCCTAAAGCTAACAAGAAAAGTTCATTTTCCATCGCCTCTGCAAATGGTCCAGAAAAACATATTGCATCTCTTGATGTGCATGAGATACCTATTTAAAAACAGCTGTCACATAATGTTTCTGCCATTAATACATGTTTTGTCATAGATATTATCTCACTCTAGTCATGCTAAAACCTTCAAATTTTTATTCCATTTAGAGGCTATCAATAAATCATTTGTAATAATTTTGGAAGAGATTGAGTAAAATCACATTAGACTTTTTGAAGCTTTTATTTTTAGTGTGTTACGTCAATGGTTGCAGCTATTTCAACTTATTAGAAAAAGCAGTAAGTGAAATTGGCTCCAGGACCCAACATTTCTAGAAATAGTATCAAGGAAAGACAAATTTAAATGATTAAGTGTATGGTTCCATCTCTGCATCTTATTGTGTATGTTTCTTCTGCTCTCTGGAGCAGTAAATTATCCTAAAAAAAAAAATAGCTTCTCCTTTCTGTGACTGTCCTAGCATGTTAGCTGCCTACACAGTCATTGGTGATTATTCCCCCCCCCCTTTGCACTATTTTCTGGCCATCTGTTTAGCTTCATGACAGTAATAGACTGCTTTAGTGAGAATGGCAGTGTCCTCGTAGAAGTTAATGTTATTGATATTTTGCACATTTAAGAAACTAACACATAGATGAATTTTGGCAGACACAAACTAAAGAATACTAAAGAGCTCTCTATATTTAAATATATATTAAAGAAAGAAAAAAGTTCATATATGTTAGTTTGACAGTGGGGATGGCAGATACAAGATGTGCTCAGCCTTTTGCCTCTTCCACCTTCAGGATGGACACTCATGAGCACAGGTGATCCTCTTTCAAAATGTTACTTTAGGAAGAATTCCCTCATTGGTTGTCTATGGCACTCAGGAGCGAATGTGCTTAACTTTCTAGTATTTTATTTAAGCCCATGTGTTTCTGCTACTGCTCTATATTTTGTTGGGATTTATGACTTTCATATCTTTTATAACATCCATTGTCAAGCTTTTCACAAAAATCAAGAATGCTAAACTAATGTTAATAATTTATGGTTCATTGGATGAAACCACAATGTAGCAGAATTTGGTTCCCTCAAAGGAAGTTTGTTTCTGTAATTTTTCTCTTGAATAATTTATCTGTCAGATGCTAGGGGGCCCATTGGTGCCAAGCACTGTTATACATTTTTTTTTTTGGTGGAACCCTGGATTGAACTCAGGCCCTTGTGCTTGCCAGGGAAGTGCTTATTCTACTGAGCTATCTCCTGGGCCCCTGTGTTATACAATTGGGTCACAAGAATGAACTGACTCAGAAAACACTAACTAAACATTCATCCTATGCCAACTCTGCACTTACAATTTTAGAAAAGCAAATAACCCTTGACACTGTGGAGTTTACGGACTCCTGGAAAAATCAGGTATGAAACGATGAAATCTGACATGTCATACCAAGTATGCTTGTGTTCAAGAAAAAGACAAAGTTCCACGGAAGTAAAAACTGAGGCATACAGGAGAGAATGAAGGAGCGCTTGGTGAAATGTCTGAGACTGTGCGCCCTTTGCAGAGGACAAGTAAGGGGCTGCCAGTTGCAGAAAGCCTGTGAAACAGTGGAAGATGGGGAACATGTTGGGCATGGAGGTCGGGCAGCAAGAGGCAAAACCATGGCTCTTTTTATCAAAGTAAGCATGGCTCCTTTTATCAAAGTAAGGAAAAGAGATGCTTATCATGCAGAGGTAATACTATACGGTATTCAATGAGAAAAACTATTGAAACAATTGCAAAGCACAGATATTGTTGGAAATGCTTAAAAGATGAAGCACTAGTAAGCAGACCTCCCTGAGGGCAAAAAAGGGAGTCGTAATGGACACTGGAAGCAGCTGAAAGAGCAGTGGCATGTGCACTCTATTGCCTGGGGGTCTCCTGAGGAATGGGGATCACCAGCACCCCCAGATTGTCAGTCACAGAGAAGCAGGAATCACCCAAGTTAGGCAGACCTGTCAGAAGACGACCTTGTTTACAAAAGCTTTCCACACAGTCCTGCGGCATGAGTTTGATTGCGGGGTTTGTGAATCCTGACTTCAAAACTGCAAATGAGCCTATTCTGCTAGCAAACGTCCTGGTTACTTATCTTGTCAATACTGTTTCCCCATCCACATACACAGAAAGATCATGCCTTGGAAGTGCTGATTTTCATTCATCTGTTTAGCAGATTTTTACTGAAACCTCATACTATCTCCCATCAAATTCTACTATAATGATGAGGAGAAAAAGTATTTTTTAGAAGCTTTCTGAGAAATGGGGACAAAGGCTAGGAAAATAATAAGTGTTTCAGACAGAGTTGGTAAAATAACACATTATATGTTTTCTGTCACAAGATCTAAGAAACGTTTTTGATTGTTTGTTTGTTTATGGTACTGAGGATTGAACTCAGGACCTTGTACAAGGTAGGCAAGCACTCTACTACTGAGCTACATCTCCAGCCCCATAGGAAATGTTTTAATCCTTCCTTTTCTTAACATTTTTTTAACATAAAGGCCACCCTCTATCATAATTAGTCATGAATAAGAACAGTCACTATTTAGACCTTCACATCTTCAGACAGATAAATGGCAGGGATATATCTTTACCAAACACCACTTTTAGCAGATACAAGGGTCTTATTTATAACAACACAGTGTTGTGCATCGATTTTCTATAAGTTTATAATGGATATCTGTATTCAAGATGTCTCACTCACAACATTTAGCATCTTATTGTAGGTAATAGGATCAAATTAGGGCAGTGTCCCCACAGAAAGTCTTTAGAAGACATATGTTAGGCATCTACCTACAAAGTATGTCACAGGTAGATAGATGAAAGGAGTTCCACTATTCAGTTACTGTTTATTGAACACTTTTATATTTAAGCATTTGGAATTTGTGAGGATCACTAATGGAAAAGGCTTTTCTTGTAATAGATATGGGTAGAAGATTGAACAGAGCAGTGATGAGGAATATATTGCCTTATGGGAAATCAGAGCAGCAGAAACAGTAAACACTAACACTTCCCAGGTAAGTTGAAGTCTAGCTTGCAACAGATCATCTTCAGGCCTGATGTCCTGGTATTTGTTGAATATAATGGATAACAAAATAGGCAAAAACACACAAGGAATCAATAGATGTAAGTGGAGACTATATCTTAATCTATTTGTGCTGCTATAACAAAACACCATGGTTTGGGTAGTTTGTAAACAACAAGAATTTATTTCTCATGGTTCCAGAAACTGGGATGTCTAAGATTAATTCCCCAGAACACTGAGATTCAGGTGAAGGTGGGGTTCCTGGTCCACAGGTGGTACCTTCTCACTGTGTCCTCTCAGTGGGAGAGGTAAGATACGTCTCTGGCATCTCTCCAACAGACAGCACTAAACCATCCTTGAGGACTTTGTCCTTGTTACTTAGGACCTTCCAAAAAAGGCTCAACTGTTTAATAAAATCACCTTAGAGTTTGTGATTGAAGCATATAAACTGGGAAGGCACATAAACATTCAACTCTACAAAGATTTCTGAGTGCTGAGAACATCACGAAAGATTTCTTCACCAACCTTGCTTCAGTGGAACTCATATTTCTTCAGTGAGTAGTGCTACATGTCAGACATGGAAAGAAAGATTTTTCTGTTAACCCCCTTATACCAAACACAACATAAACAACATTTTCAGAGCAAAAACTGCATGATATTACTGCAAGAAATACTTGTTGAGTATATATTTTCAATGGACTTTTAACCCTTGAGAAAAAAAAATCCAACATACCTAGTAGTTTTAAAAATCACTCCTCTGGTCTAAACATCAACAGCTTGGATGAGCACATAGATTAGTGGTACAGCTTTTGCCTTGTGTGTGCAAGGCCATAGTTTCAATCCCCAGCACCATTTTTTAAAAAAGCGGTAACTCTCTTGCCTTTTCTTCCTATTAACAGAGCTCCTATCAGTGGGCAAGAGCTTTGCTGAAGTGGCAGCCCCTGTGGGAGTCCATCTGGGTAATTCTGTCCCCTTTGCCATGGCTGCCATGGGCCTTGAAATGTGCCCAGATTCTGCACAGTGAGGCAGAAAGGAAGTTTGCTTGGAGATCAGGGTGCAGGTCCTAGAAATGTCCATGTTTCTTAGAAGGAGAACCGTAAGGGAAAACCATGTCATCAGCCCCTGAGTCCATACCCCTTAAGAAAGGATTTCTAGGGCTGTTATCAGATTTTGAGGGAAGGGCAACATCTCCTGGAGGGCAGGACTAGAAGGTGGGGAGGTCCATGATGCATTGCAAACAGGCACTGACCAAATCTGAAGGGCCCACCTTCTGACTTTCAGATACTGTGTTTTCTGTACTGTGTAAGAATTTCAGTTTGGTCACATTACTGGCAGCCAGAATTAGTCTGCAGGATCAGTGCATCAACTAAGCATACAGTGCTGTTCACATAAATTAAAACATCTCTTGCTACATGCCGAATTTCAGTAGGATTCATACAAAAGTGGTGCCTGGGTGCTGACTACTTTTTGAAAAATGTGGCGCATGCTTGTAATCCCAGCACTCGGGAGGCTGAGGCAGGTGGATTGTTCTGAGTTCGAGACCAGCCTGAGCTACAAAGTGAGCTCAAGGCCAGCCTGAACTGCATAGTGAGACCCTGTCTCAAAAAGACAAAAAAAAAAAAAAAAAAGATAAATCAGGAAAGAATGTGTTTCTATTGAGGTTTTAGACTCTGTTGCACAAACATGAAGTTGGTAGTAAAATCCAGCTGGTATTCAATGCAGTGTTTCCAAGTGAGCTCTTTATATGCATGAAGACTGCCTCAGTCTGTGCTTTTAACCAGAAAATAGAAAAGCAAATTGCATGAACAGCTAGACTGGGCAACATACAAAACACACATCATACTGCAACCTGGTGATGTATGATGCTCTGGGGAGTTCAATGTTTATTAATTTTCTGCTATATTAAAATTTCCATTTTTACATTTATCAAAATCCTATGTTACTCAATTTACAGTTTGTAAGTCTATGCAGAGAAATATACAAATAAAAAATCACACTTTTGAATATATTGTTTTATTTCAGGAAAATGTTAAGTAATTTTTTTATGCCCATGTGTGCTTTAAAATGCTTTTTTGAATTCTGGATATGAAAGCAATGCTCTCTTTTCTTTGTGTGTGTGAAATACTGAGTGAAATGCCCTAAAGTTCTTCAATTCTGAAATTGGGTTTTTTTCCCTCAAATTAACATAAAATGTAGCTTTGCTCACACCTGAGACCTCTCCAAAAGAAACAAAACCTGTGTTTCTTTTTCAAGTGATAACTTGCCCATCTAAGAGAAAATGAGAATCGTGTTTCAGTCCCTGGCTTCTCGTAGAAGGGTGTCTGTCCTAACCTCACAGAATATGTGTAACTAATGTAATTTAAAATCTAGAATTTTGTTGAGTGTGATTTAGAATAAAGATAAGGCATAAGGGAAGGACTCATGGCCTATAAATTAAATTACAAACCACATTGCTTGAGTTTAGAGCAAGTATACACTGGTAATATCTTAAAGACTTCAAATGATGGAGATAAAAATATTTTATTTTTCCTTTCATTTAGAAAAATAATAGGGGAGAAATGAGAATTTGTCCATTCCTTCTTGTGGCATTTGATGTACATAAAAAGCATACATTCTCTGCACTCTTTAAATGCAGCTCCAGTTTCTTACCTAGGCTGTTCTTAAGAGCTCAGCAAACTAAGACATGACTATTTGGGGTTTTGTCACCCAAAGTAACTTCAATTTATTTTTCTTCTCCTCATATAAGAGATTATCTGATTATTTATTAGCACATCAGTTCCTAAAGGAGCCAGGTATGTACTGGTACGTTATTAGTCAGTTTTTTCATAAAACATAGCAGCTTTCTAGAACACAGCAGAGTAGGCCTCTAGAATGGCTGGCTGAGTTCAAAAATAGATCCCCTTTAACAATGTATGAACATATAATCCCACTTCTCTCAATATCCATTAAATGCTAGAATATACTGTCCTTTACAGTCCAGCAGTCCACAATAATAGTGGGTTATCCGAAGAAGTTGTTGACTAGGGCCATTTACAGCTCAGCTTATTATTATGGCCTTATTTTATATACCTCATTTTTATACTTTTCTACTAAATGGTTAAGATCGAGATGATTGTGTTGGCTTGTTTCAGTACTATGAGTGCTCATTCTAAAGGGAAGAGACTTAAAGCAAAATTCTACTAATCCAAAGTTGGCATGTGATATGAAAAAAACAATTCAAGCACCTATAATAATTGAATGACAATAGAATACCCATCTTTGACAGAACTAAACAAAAAAGGGGATACAAAGGAAGAACCATTCTGTGTTTGTATAAACAGTACAGTTAGGATAAACATGCAGTGTTTTTGTGTAACTCTATGAGAAGAAGGATTTGTACTAATAGTGTTTGGACAGGATATCCTGTCTGCTCCTTGTACTATGGATAGCCACTAGGACGATAACAATGTAAAAAGTATTAATTATTGAAACTGTGCTATGATTCAGCTTTAAAAAAAGATAAGTATACAGCTACATTCTCTTAATTCATTGATTAGAAGCATCTGCTCTAATAGTGTTTGTAAATAGAATATCATGTATGTACCTTGTACAACAAAAAACCACTATGAAAACAATATGTAATTTATTAATTATTGAGTCTGTCCTGCTAATATGATTTATGATTTGAAACTATCTCATTGCTATTTGTTCTTCGATAAAATTAAAAAATAGAATATACCGTCCATTATTGAGGATTAAATATGTTATTTAACTCCCTAAAAATTCATTACCATGGGCATGGTACACACAACAAGAGAGTAAGTTTACCCTTTACTGGCAAAGGCAACACTCTTAGAACTTATAATGATCCGACAGCCTGCCGGGGCACAAGCGCTGTAGGTTCAATCACCCCTGGCTATTAAAACACACACTCCACAGGTCAAGAGAACATGGCAAGGAAGCATTTTGAATAATCTCTAAAGGCTGCTACTACTTAGAATGTTTGTAGTTTCCTTACTCACCACTCCTGCTGCATTAGGTGCTTATATTTCAAACACCACATAGCCAGGCTGAAGCTACGTCACGTAGTTTTTCCTGCCAAACACTGTGCTGCATTCTTTCAGATTTTTGCTGAAAATTATAGTTTCATCAAGATGTTCTTACTTTAGGTTGGAGATGACACATCATGGATTCATGTCAGTTCTTCTCTTATCTCTTTGTGCAGCAGACACTTCAGTGAGCTTCTGTGCAACAGGAGTAAGCATGTGCTCAGAGCACAGATCCTTGCCTTCGCCAGCACCAGCCACACCCGGGTCAGTGAGGCCCTGAGATGACTTCTCCCATCTTAGCACCTTTGTAGTCATCAAGTCTGTATTTATATTTCATTAGCAACCATCATTCCCAACACCAGTGCATTGCTTTGTCATAAAATAACAATGGAGTGTTATTCGGTGGGTGGACAGATCATTGCATTTTCATCTGGACAATAAAGTCAGACCAAGCCTTGCCCTTTGATGAGAGGAAAGCAAGTGAAGTATTGTGGCAAATGCTCTTCATCTGCTTGTCAATGTCCAGTTCTTATTCCCAGGCACTCACTCTACTGGGAATTCAGTCTGACAGTGTAGTTTCCTTGGGCCACTGAAATGTGGCCATAAACATTTGAATGTTAGTGGACAACAATTATAAGGTAGCTCCCCAGAGGAGTAGCTCAGAGGTGAAACCCTTCACTTGCCTGGCATGATTTGATCCTAGTGTGTGGGTTTGATTTCTAACTTGCAAAACAAAAGAACGCCCCAAGCGCCAAACAAGATCTTTATCTCCTGGCTTTAGCCAATGCTTTTTAAAAAACATTTATTTATTTTTATTTTATGTATTTGGTACAGGCTTGGATTCATAGTGATTCTCCTGTTGCAACCTCTCCATTTTGGGATTACAGGTGTGACACTGCTCACAGTCTCAATGGCTGGTTCAGTGCACCCAGGAGTGGGGCCGATGCTGCAGTGCCGGGGATCAAACCCCAGTTCTTGAGCTTGCCTCGGTGGGTGCTTAGACCTCTGAGCTATCTTCACAGCCCACCAATATGGTTCTCAATACTATGATAATAAAATCTCATTAGTGCTCGTTCTAAAGGAAAGAGACTTAAGGCAAAATTCTACTAATCCAAAGTTGGCATATGATATGAAAAAAAAAAAAAAACTCTTTGTGAAAACCACAGAGATGCAGGTCAGGGTAATCTGCCACTCCCTGCCTATTTTCACTCCACCAGTTAGAAGGGGAAGCGGCCCTGGTGGAGAATCTCTAGTTCAGGACACTTGCCATGCAAACCAAAACCCTGTTTCTTTCTGAAGCACCACCCATCACATGGCCTAGCGTGTGTTGAATAATAGCTTTGGTGGAGAAAAAAGATCTGCATCAAAAACACCTATAACTCTTTTTCAGTAAAATGATAATTGTAATTTTTGTTCACAAAATTGTAATTTCTGTTGTATCATTATCCCAGTGAAAGTCCAAATTCAGGCTTATTTTAAAATTGAGTTGGGCTGGGGAGATAGCTCAGTAGAATAAGCACTTGCTTGGCAAGCGCAAGGGCCTGAATTCAATCATGGGTTCTGAAAAAAAAAAAAAAATGGGTTCCAGGACTCTGGTCAGTCTTGCCTGTGCCTCCGCTCCTGGGCTGGCAGCTTGCTTTGGAGCTAGGCCACCCCTTACGGTTCCTCTTGGAAAAGCTCCTGCTTGCCTTACGCTCTGCACCATGAGCTAAAGCAGCATGAGGCTGCAGCAGAAGCAACTGGGTGCCAGTGCCATGTGTGTGGATGTCCCAGCCTCCAGAGTCACAGCCAAGGTAGACGTTTGCTTTTTTACCTCACATGGTTCTACATGTTCAGCAATGACAACAAAAAGAAGCATTGTAAGGTGCCTTGCCTTTAATAAATACTTTCTGGAAAAATGTTCAGTCTCAGTTGAGTTACTAGCGAAGGTGCAGAATGACTGATTATGACCTTTCTCTCTATATTTGTTGTTATATTTCTGAATCTGAGAGCTATGTTAGCAGTAGTTCTCTTGCTTTCTGAGTAGGTAGCATAATTATTAAGATGCCTCCATTAAGAAACCTTTGATTCACTAATACATCCTGTCATGTCATTTAACAGTTCTCTTTCTTAACTGCCACAGTTTTTAATGTTACTACATTTCATTTTACATCTGTTGAGTTTACATAATATCAGAAAACAAAAAGATTAAAATGGAAAAAATAAAATCATCAGAAAATTGACTGTGGATTGTCACAGTGTAATAAAATGACCTAAATATATTTAGGTCAATTTTTACCCACATTTTAATTGTCAGACTTATAAACTGAAATCTTTTTAGAAAGGTTTTTTTTTTTATTTTAATATGATGGCACAGTTAGTTCTGTAATACACTTATAAAATTCAAGCTATTTTGAAAGAAAGACTGTCTCAGCGCCCTGATGTGTGGTAATGAAGCAAACCCTTTGATATCAAAAGACTTCATGCAGCAAAGGGTGATAATTATGAGCAGGGCTATCCTGGGGTGGCCGCCTTCCTAGCTCCTCTGCCTGGCAAATGGCCACAAGACTTCCTGATGCTTTCCTGTTCTCTTTTCCAGTGGACTCAGATGCTTAAAGAATGAGGGGCCAAGGAAATGGCTCAGTGGAATAATGCTTCCCTGACAAACACAAGGGCCTAAGATCAATCTCCAGTTCTGCCAAAAAAAGAATGATTAGGAGCTCATGACTAATAAAGTAACTACTCTCCAAAAACGTGGTATCCGATTATAACAGAATTGGTTATAGAACACTGATACAGTGGTCTGTGCCAAAAGGAACCTTAATGAAAATATTTGTGTGTATAGGTATATGCATATATCTATACACATATATAACTAATGTAGCATACATAATATAGATACAAAATGGATACACTGATAACTGAGATAGGAATACGTATGCATATGTTTCAACTGGCAAATTCAGCACGTTTCACCCTTAGTCATCAAGTCAACAAAGGGTCTTACTGCTACTGTGCATTCTTAGAAAAAGCTCTGATGGAAAATGCTAAATAAATGACTGGAATTTCATCAGCTTTGGTCTTGAGTTGTTTTAAAGTAGGTCACACATTGAATTGTTCTTAGGAAGCCAGTGTGGGTATGGAAAAGCCTGTTCTAGCTGGTAACAGACGTTATTAACCCAATATTTCTTAAGGAAGATCACCTCATTAAAGTTTGAGGAGGAATTTAGTTCACTGATGTAGGACTCAGCACCTTAGTAATCGCTGAAGAAAAAAACTGTTGAATTTCAAGCTAACTTCGCTGAATGTTAGTTTGCACCTTTGGGAGAGAGTGTGTGGTGAGACTCCAACCCTGTGCTTCTTAAGTGAGAGAAAATTCACGGGCAGTTGTGTAGTTAAACTCAGTCTTATCTCTACAAGTTGACCTATTCCCTGTGAAACGGGACTGCCTGCTCTGCCACGCCTCTGTGTTCTCCATGGCTTTTGTGTTTTCCTTGTGCCTTTTCAACAGTGTGCTGTACAGCATCTCATCCACTGAGCTTCCAATCTTCATCCTAGGACTCTCGACTCTGGTCAGTATTTTATTTCACATTTTGTGGAAGGAGATGGCAGAAATCATTTGTGGAGGCTGAGCAGTAATAATGATATAATGATAATAATAATAATAATGGTGACGATGATGATGATGCACTTGCAAAGCAAAGAACTAATACTTGACTCCCCTGTCTTAGCTTGACATGAGAAATCAGTTGACTACCACAAAAATGTGTGGAAACTAATCAATCCACTGACCTTTCACACTGTTTAGTACTACTGAATCTGGTAAGAGATTCCCAGTATAAGAGCAATTGCTCCTCCTGTTACTAGAGATTGTTTGTCCTTCCTTTCTGGATCATGACTGTGTAAAATATAGTAGAGTCTGATCTTTAGGAAGCTAGTTGATTACCTGATGGAAATCATCCAGAATATAGAAATAGTCACTTCCCAAGAAGGCCACACAGCACAGGGGACTGCTCCAATGAAATGCCTTCCCAGATAGAACCTTATTGTTCATCCTAAATGTATCCTTGTCAGTGTTGGGCCCGCTGCAGGTGAATTTCTTAGGAATAAGATATTTGAGGCATATTTTATCTTTTATTACACTGTTTTGTATTTGTAATCTTATTTCCTGCCATTTGCCTTCTGGTATATAAAAAAACCTCAACTAAGCCTTATGTGAAGGAAGCATCCATCCAGGTAGTATTTGCCAAAATTATTTTGAAGGTCTCCATGAATCCAGAAGGGCAAAGTACTGGACTTACATGGGTGAGTGAAATGTAGTCTTTCCCTGAGGAACTTGATATTCTCCAGTACTGTTTTTTACCTTTGCTTTAAACTTCCAAAGAAATTTTACAATACTTTTTAATATTTCAATTTTTATCGCATATATTTAGCCAGGCAGCAAGCAAAATCTTAATCTTGAAAAGCGCATTTGATGCAGTGGGTCACTTCTAATTTAAACGTTTAATTCTTCCATAACACGTTCAACATAAATGGATGTGCTAATTGATAACTTTGTGCCAGGGACACTATCCTAATTGGATGGAAATTAAGATTTTCCTAAGCAACCTGTTTGACCAACTTGTTAAATTTATCTGGGCCAGCCAGATAGTTCAGCAGACTAAAGTACCTGTTTACTCAGGCACAGGGACCAGTGTTCAATTTCCAGCATGCTGTGCTGGCCCTGCCCCCAGGGCGTGCTGAGAGAACAACTGAGACTGGGCATGGTGGCCTGCACCTGTGATCCCAGGGCTTGGGAGGCTGAAAGCAGGAGGACCACTTTGAGTCCCATCTATGTAGTGAGACCCTGTACTAAATACTATATATATATATATATATATATATATATATATATATATATATATCCATTTGTACTGTTACTATAGATAATACAGCACTACAAGATCACTTTTGGGTCTAAAAATACCTGTCTCACTGAAATTCTGGGTTTCAGTTCCCTGTGCTCCTTGCCCATCAGCCATGACCAAACCATTGGAAATG